>CM044432.1:13570451-13580768 GCA_024363595.1 Xenopus borealis | reverse complement strand
TCACAAGTAAAAAAAGGTTGGGGACCCCTGATCTAGTGGACATAATTGGATGGTGCTTATGCTATTGTCAGTGGAGGAAGCCAAGGCCGATCCTACTAACTTGTTGCAATGCAAACATGCAGAAACAAACAATTTGGAGCAATAATAAAACCTAAAAACCTATGTGTCGATTAAAGCAAAGTAGACAAACCAGTTTAATAGCAATGTACAACCATGCGCTGATTTGAAAAGGAGACTGGAATATAAATAGGAGACGCCTGAACAGAAAGAGAAGCAATAAGAAAGTAGCAATAGCAATATATTTGTAGCCTTACAGGACAATTGTTTTTTAGTGGCCCCTATTTGAAAGGTGGAAAAAGTCAGAAGAAGAAGAACTAAAATAAGATGAAGTTAAAAGTTGCTTACAAATAGAATCCTACAACAAACGGAAAAGTTAACTTGAAGGTGAGCCATCCTTTTTGAAAGAATGTGATGCAACAAACCAAACGGGGAAATGCAGCGGGCAGGGTGCATTACCTGTAGAAGAACAACAGAGAGCAGTGCGGCCTCAGAATGAGTTTGTTACAATTATACGACAAATGGAATAGTGAACGTACAGACCTGTGGTTATAACTCCGGCGTTGCTCATTCCACTTGCAGCGAGAGACATTCATTCCTTTTGCCAGATTTCAATCCATTCGGCTTTTCTCATATTCTTTTCTACCTGCATGGCATTCCACTGACTTTAGCTAGCAGAATATGGTAAATGAATGATAAAGGAAGGGGCACGGGCTACTAAACCACAACTTGCCATGTGCCCGGCTACATGAAGAAGCTGCGAGTTGCACTGCAGCAGGTTGGATGGCTGACTGGGTAACTTAACGTAAACATTAACACCAAAATAAATGAAGCAAAGTGTTTTAAAGTAATGAAAATAACATGAACCGTTGACCTGCACTGGACATCAGAAACACTACTATAGTTCATATAAACAAGCTGCTGTGTAACAAAGGCAGACATTGAAAAAAGGCTATATGGCAAATAGTGGATAACACCATTATGTTCTACAGAGATGATCTGCTGTGTAACCTGAGCCTTTTCTCTTTTGAATGGCTGCCGCCATTGCTACAGAGCAGCTTATTTACATAAACAATAGTAGTGTTTCTGAAGCAAACGCAGCAGTTTTACCAGTGCAGGGCAACACAGCATTAAAAATGTATTACTAAAACCAATTAATTTTTTGGTGTTACTGTTCTTTTAACTAGAAAGAGATCCCTTTTACTAAAAGATCTAGCCCTTCCCACGCCCTGCACGAGGCACACTCCCCCTACCAACAGAATTCTGTGCGATGTTGGGTCGATGCAGAGCCATTGGTAGAGGGATCGCAGGTGCTGCTGCTGCTGATGCAGAGGAGATGGGGGACTTGCATTTGTCTAGGAGGAGGCACAGGATTTCCCCAGCTCACTCCCAGTAACAGGAGACCTGCCTGCAGCTGCTGATGTAGAAGCACATTGATCAGGAGGAGTAAAGGGAATGAGAGAATGGAGGAGTCATTATTATTGCTCTCCCTCACTCTGGAAGCCACAACGTGACTGATACACCCTGGGAATTAAGTGCCCTCACTTTTGCCTCCCCTGCGATGCCGGGGTCCCTTCTTTTCTTTCCGTGCGTTACTGGGGATGCTGAGAGCTCTGCGCACTATTATGGGCGCTAACCACTCGCACAAGGCTCCGGTGTTTGATGAGAATGAAGAAGGTAAGGAGCTGTCCGGGCTCTCTGGTGCTGAATCCATAGGAATAGTAACCCTCACTATCTAGTCATTGCTATTGTTACACGTGTATTGTCTCTCTGTTACACACACATCTCACACTATCACTCACACAGGAACACACCTGTTTTACACTGCTCTCTTATCATCACAACAGCATATCACATTACTCTCTTGTCACACAATTGCATCTCAATAGAAGCTTATTACACTAGTGTACATTGCCCCCCCATCACTTCAGTGTATCACAATGGCATCTCATTGGACAAGTGTACATCGCTCTAATATAACATAACTGTACTGTGTTCTGCTGTTACACAAGTGTATCATAATGATCTTGTATTGCTTCCTGGCATTTGTGTAGCATGCTCTCCCTTTTTTTACTTTAATATCTTCCATAGGCACTCTCTATTCTTTCTGTCAGCACAAGGGCACTGTTTTTTTTTATTATTGTGCAAATTACTCATTTTAACCAGTGCAATAATAAGGCTATATACAAGCAATGGATACAATACCAGGAAATACAGCTTGAAGGTTGAGAGCTTTCATTCTACATCATTCTCTTTTTTTTTTTCCTTTCTCTCTGTCTCTTTCTCTGTCTCTCTCCATATACAAATAGATACATAGATAAACAAGCACTTGCTCTCTAGAAAATTAGTTGTCCTTGAGCTAAATTATATAAAAAATAGATGGAAGAAGTAATGGTTCTGCATTCAGCTACTCCTTGCTAGTAGTGAAACTCAATGGAGAGAGCCCATTTCTGGCATAAAAGTGGTGGTAAACTGGTGAAAAATACTTTCTTCATATTCACAAACAGATACCCGCCTAATTTCCGACTCAACCGGCACTTTTAATTCTTTGGCGAAAGAACATTTTAAACAACATTTTCTCCCGACATTTTAAAAAATGGAGTAAAGCTCAGTATAACTCTTCCTCAATTCTAAAATAATCTGTTCTGCTTTGACAATCTTCTTTTCACACCTCTTTCAGGTGCCCATTAGAGAATAATTAGCATATTAATAGGGATAAGCATTTTATACTTAGGGAACAAGCAGGGCCGCCATCAGGGGGGGACAGGGGGAACAAATGTCCAGGGCCTGAAGGGGGGTCCAGCAGTGCTGCACTTTTTCGAAGAGCCCGGCCCCCGTTACGAGCCTTCCGATGTCCGCAAACAGCTGAATGCGGAAGTTCAGAACAGTCGAATGTCCTAGAGCGTCGGAAAGACCTGAAGTCTTTTTTAATTTACTGCTGCCTTATTTTACTAGTTTTAGCTTAATGAATACTGAGGCAGTATTAGCAACTTGAAAATATCATAAAAATCTAAAGGAAAAGTAAAGCCTCCCAGTCAATTTTTTTAGTTTTAGCAGCACTTAGACACTTGACATAAAATAATAAAACATACTTTTTTAAACAAATCCCTAAATATTAAGCAAAATAGTATTTCTTGTATTCAGACCCTTATATCGTGTTACTGAAGCGGAATTACACAGACATCCCGAAAAATAGAAATAACCCCCTCCCCCAGAAAATCCAATTGAATGGCTGACTGACTGAGGTGTAGTAAAAGCTAAAGACAAATTCAGAACAAATGTAGTTAAAATGTTGTGCCAAAGGCAGAATCTGAAAACTGTCTGTTTAAAAGACACATTTTGGTTTGTGAATTGGTGGGAAATCCAACATTTTTATCTCCACTTTTATTTTGTGTTAATGTCACCACTTTTGTGAATTCCCCCCCCCATAGTATCTATATCAGTTCATTCCACTGGCTGGTGGAAGTGATAATAATCAACTTGTGGAAGTATGTGAACTTAAATATGCAAAACAAAGCTCAGCTAAACCTTGAGGTTTTTAAAATAGTCTTAGTTATTTTCCTCATAACAAGTAGCACTATCCACCCCATGCGTAAAATACTTTCTCCATTAGCAAAACCTAGTGATTGGCGAATCTACCCAGTTTTGCTTCCCAGAAAAATTTGTGAATTTCCATCGAAATTCGCGAATTGGCAAAAAAATCTGCAAAATGAGTCGCGGCACGTTTTTGACGCGCCGCTTCGTTTTCGACGCACGTCGCTTCGTTTTCATCGTTTTCATGTCAAAAACGACACTTTTTTTTTCCGAATTTTCGCTGGCGTTTCGCCCCTGGCGAATAAATTCACCCATCACTAGAAAAACCATCTTCTTCCATTTCTTGGACATGGTGCCGGGCACATCAGAGCTTCAAATACCTTGCCCCCATGATGCCACCTGTGGGACTTAAAAGAAGAGGGTTGCACAGGAGAAACCCTAAGCTAAGTTTGTCTTTCATGGGCTCTTATGCCTTTTCAGACATTGAAGCAAAGAAATATGATGAGCAGGTTGTTGTGACTAATGAGCTCTGTTATTAACCCTCCAGCTAAATTACAATTCTCAGCAATTGCTTAAACCATCCAAGGAGATTAAGGGGTTTATGTTGCCTTTTCCTGCTTTTTATCTGATTTGTCCAACCTTAATATCTCTCTTCCTGAAGACTTTCATCTCTGAATCTGTATTAAACGAAACTTAATGACAGGTCTAAGAAGAGTTAGTTTGAGGCAATACGTCATGGTGATATATATGTGTATACTGTACAATTAGGCAGCAGGGGTTAGGTTTCTAAGCAGCAGGACTACCCGACTGTATCCATTTTTACTTTCTCAATTGTAATTAAGGGTAAAGGAAATAAAAGACATTGGACAAATTTATTTTGATGCCATCTCGAGGATTACTAGAAAGGTGAAGTTAAGCCTCATAATACGGATTACCTGTATCAGTGAGCAAGGACTGAAATGGCTTATTACACTGCTGCCGAAATGCCTGGTTAGCTCTGAACAATAATCAGACGAAGCTCACAAGGCTGAGATTCACGTGCTGATTACATTTCAGGGTGGATAAGAAGGGCCCTTGCTTATTTTTCTTTTGTTTGCACCACACAGAAAATTAATGGGAAGGTATACTTCCCCTTAAAATAGAAAGTTGTTGGCTATGTTTCAGATTAATGCATCCCCAAACCCCAAGGGAGTGGAGCTGTTTTAACAGACTGGAAGAAAATGGCTTTTCTTGCTTGTTAGCTCACACCGTTGGCTATTGGCAAAGACCACTTGTTCAGTGCTTGAACGGACAAAGAGAGACATTGATTTATTAAAGACCACACATCTCGCAGCATCATCCCAGGCTTTACTCCCGTTAAACTGTGCTACACATCAGTCATCATTGCCAAAGAGCTTTAGTGTTACAGTAATGACAGGTGCCTGGTATTAAGGCCAGCCTCAAATCTTGTAAACGTGTATAAATTGCCTTGAGGCAGGAAACTACTAGGGGACTCTCCACTTCATTTATAAATATTCCCCTTGGAGATTCTCAGTCATTGATTTTGGTGTCAGCATTTTCTCATGCTGGGTTATCATTCTAAAACAGAACTGCCATAAAGCATGCCTGGAATGCTGTTTTATTTGTAGGGAGGAAGTGGTGAGCATAACTTCCAGGAAACAATCATCATTCAAGCTCATAATGGTCATAACATTTTTTGGAATGACAGTTTTTGTAAAAGATAATTAACTACTTATAGCAACATACCAAGGTTGTTGGTGTATAAAGTGGCACTAAACATCTGTCCCTCCTCTTGATTTTGCCTCATTACTATAATCTGGTCCACAAACCTGTATAATGTGCATCGTTGCTGCCATTGTAGCTACTGTCATTGGCATTCTGTCATTGCTTGATTATCCTATGCTTTGCCACCATCAGAAAACCAGGAACACTTCACAATATCAGATAACTAAGATATCTGGGGCCCCTATAACTTCTGTGACACATTTAAATTGTTATAGGGGTCCATGAGCTGTACTACCCTTTAAATGAGTTTGCCCTTTGTTAAAGCAACTCTGCATGTGAGGGTCTAGGCCAGGGGTCTCCAACCTTTTCAACCCGTGAGCAACATTCAGAAGTAAAAGAAATTGGGGAGCAACATTAGCATGAAAAATGTTCTTGTGGTGCCAGATAAGTGCTGTGATTGGCCATTTGGTAGGCCCTTTGTGAATTTCCTATATTGAGGCTCTGTTTGGCAGTACACCTGGTTTTATCCAACCAAAACTTGCCTCCAAGATTGGAATTCAAAAATAAGCATCTGCTTTGAGACCACTGGGAGAAACATCCAAGGGGCTGGAGAGCAACATGTTGCTCACAAGCTCCTGGTTGGGGATCACTGGTCTAGGCAGTCAGGATATATTTAGGGAGATGGGATAGAGGAAAATGGACTGGGAAATAACAAGAATAAGTCAAGATAATTGGAAAGAGAGAAAGAAGAAAAGCAGATGGGTGGAGAAAAAATGAGGAGGTTCAGAAAGAGACAAATAGAAAGGAGACCAGACTTATATAGGGATGAGATAAAGTACAATAAAGGATAGTAATACCAAATGGCTGGGAAGAATAGAAATGGAGGAGAAGGGAGAAATTCAAAACATAATGGGAAAGCAAATGACAGGAGAGAAGAAGGAGTCAAACGATTCAGAGATGTGGTTAGTTGATTCTGTATAACGGTTCCTCTTAGTCCAAGTAAACCCACTCTGAAATGAATCAGTAGATCACTTGCACTTTAAATGCATAAATAGGACTTTTAATAAGGCATCTAATAAGTTACCAGGAAGCAAAAACATGTAGATTCTAAAATTTGTTATTAATGCATTAACCACAGGGGAATCATTTAGCCTCCTCAGGACCCCCAGCCCATTTGGTAGCATAACAATATTCTTACTGCATTTTGAACATGTAATACAGGTATTCATCATGTCTATTGATGTAAATATATAAAAATATACATTGATACAACGATACAGTCTGCTAATACATTGTAACCCATGAGTCCACTCAATAACTGAAACAATGAAATTGAATAGACTTTACAAACATTGCACCATTGTATCAAAAAGTCTTGATCTGGGTTCTTAAGGGAAGTGAATCATATAGCACAAAGCTATAGTTTAGTGCCTCATCTCTGCACCGGGTATACAGCACACAATGGTTAGATAGTAGTTACGGTCAGAGAGTACTTATCATAGTTCCATAGGCAGGTCATATGGATAAAAATTGCCTAGTAGTAGAGTCATAGGGGTAGATTCATCAAAGAGTGAAGTTAAGAGTGAAGTTCCGCCACTAGAGGGAAATTTCGCAGCTCTCCATTCATTTCTATGGGATTTTTGAAGGCGTATTTATCAAAGGGTGAAATTTCACTTTCACCCATTGATAAATACACCTTTCAAAATCCCATAGAAATTAATTGAAGGCTGCAAAATTTCCCTCTAGTGGTGGAACTTCACTCTTAACTTCACTCTTTGATGAATCTACCCCATAGCCTCTATAATCCAGCCATGGCTGCCAGATTTTTTAGTAATTTATCATGAGACTTATTTAAGAAGCTAGTGAGTTTTTGTTTGTCATAATCAAGTCTACTTTATGTTTAAATGCTGGAAGAGGAATGGAGCATGTTTTCCATGCCTTGGCTATGGTTTGTTTTGCTGCCAGAAACATTATAGTCAGAAGTTTACCCTGTAATCTAGCATTCAGTAGTGCTATTAGCGGATATCTCCTGACATTTATTTTGAAAACTGAGGAAATAATAGTATGTACTCCCAGAATTGTACCACCTTGGGACTCGCCCACCAAATATAATACATTGATCTGAGGTAGCATAACAGTTTTAACATAGGGAATGGCTTTTTTAGCCCTACAAACAATTACATACAACTTCTTATAAACTTTGATCAAAAGGACTACCCCTGCCCTCAATGCTCAAGTCTCCTCTTGCCCCATTTCTGTTTGAACATTATCCTTACTGTAACTGTATCATCACGACCCCAAACTTTCTACCAAAGAGGTGGAATAGGCTTTAAGTTAAGGTGTCGGAGACATCTGTAGTTAATACAGCCCCACCATTGGACAATCCATTGGGAAAGGGTCTAAGTACAGTGAAGGACTCTTTTAATTGTATGTCTGTAGTCCTTTGAGACTATGGCAGCAGTTCCCTGCTCACAATGTGAAGACTGGTAGGGAAATTTACACTGTCAAGGGCGTCACAGAAAGGGGTGGGGCTAAAGTAAATCCACAGAAAGTTTCCAATTCCTTCTTGTGGAAATGGTTGGTACAAACTACAAAATACAAGAGCCAAAGTTATAGTGGAACACTCTTCTCTTTCTCCATCTCTATTGATATTTTGGTCAGCAGAAAAAAGTACTCCCAGCCTACCGAAGCATGCATTTGGAAACTCACCACTCAGACATGGAATTGTAGTAATAGTAATCTGAACTGCAGCTGGAATTGCCATGTTAGTTGTGGGAATTGTGGGTAAATGATAGAAACATCTACATCTGTTGTTAGGGAGAAACACACTGATAAACACGGTGATAAAGTTGATATTCAATGGGCTTCAGTTCTGCCAACAGAAATGTTATTTTTCATTAAGAAGGTCCCTTTTCCCATGTGTAGGACAGTACCTTCTCTTCCCTCCCTTCAAGTGACTAACTCATGACATTTTACCTAGAATTCTTGCTGCTCCATACAAAGCACCTTTTCTTTGGTGTTGGGACATCACAAGGGGATCTTCAGTTAAATATTGTAAAAGAATATGTAAATTCAGACAAGCATCTTCTTGCATTCCAATTACATTTTGGAGAAACCATTGTTGGGCATCACAAAATAATTTCCTACAGCTTGTGGCCAAACTTGAGCCAATTGTGCCTCCAGAAATCCAAAGTTTAGTTTATTTGTTCATCCAGTTGAACATTATCGATGGTTGTTTATTCAACTAGACAAATTATGGCTGGAAATGAAAGCTCTGCCAATAACAAGGGTTATGGATTAAGCTCCTTGTGTTGCGGTTTTGCGTGGGAAGATCACATGGACTTAATTCAACTGAGGCGTAGCAATTGAACCATCAATGAGTGAAATCTGCAACAGAATTTATTATTATATGTGCTCTGGAACTAAACACATCAAGAAAAACATGTCAGAGGCACATCGACTTCTAAATTAATGATGTTCTCCAACAACCTTAGGCGCTTAAAGTTTCTTCTGAAGCCAGTGTCATGGTGGTGACTACAAAGCGCTGTGTATATAGCATGTTGTTTAATTAATGATGCTCTTCTAGAAACCTGCTGAGAAAATAATCATAATAGTAAATAAACAGACAGGCTGAACAGTTGTGTTTTATCTCCTGCCTACTGGCTTCTATCGGTAAATACAACCATTCACAAAACTAGAGCAAACAAATTGGATTTTACGGCATTTATTCTTTCTGAATTTAAAGGGGAACTCAAGGCAATATTTTTACTTTGTATAAAGAAAAACAGTTCCTCCAAATGATGTGCATGCTTTTCAGAAGTTTGTTAATCTACGGCATTCTGTTTATTGTTTTCAAAGATCAGAGCCGGCAGTGCAGAGATCAGAAAGGGATAGAAAAATTCTTTCAGGGGCAAATACATTTATTATGATACTTTCCTATTCCCTCTGGAATTACTGTTATTTTCCTTAATTTATCGAGAGTATTATACCATATGTAGCTTTACATACATATGCACTAGAATTTCCAAATTTTTTTTCTCTCTGCATTTTGTCACCTGAAAAAAATATTATGCAAGATACAAAGTAAATAAATATATTCGCATCCTATTCATTTGGCGATATTTTGCCATTTTGCAAATACTTCTGCAAAAGTGAAACAGGCCAGTTTTGTGCATCACTAGTCATGTCATATTAAATTAGTGATGGGCGAATCTCCCGAGATTCGCTCCGCCGAAAAATTTGCGAATTTCCTGAGAAATTCGCGAATCGGCAAAAAATTCACGAAACGCGTCGCAGGACGCTTTTGACGCGCGTCGCGACTCGTTTTTCCTGCGAATTTTCGTCTAGCGAAATTTCGCTGGTGTTTCGCGAATTTATTCGCCAGCGGCAAATCGTGGGAATTCGACACGAATTCGCCCCTGGCTAATAAATTCGCCCATCACTATATTAAATATCAGAGTTCCAAGAACTACTATTCAAAAAGAGGAACCAGCACTTGAAACATTGAGACAAGGTAGTAGAAATTAACCAAATTTGCTATATGGTGGTAATCAATGGGAAATACACTCACGTTTGTCTTTTCCAAAGTGTCTTTTAGAAGTGGCTTAGCTTCTCTAAATTATTCCACACATATGAAGGCCATCATGGCTTTTAAAGGTGTTTAAGTATTTAAGAAGGGGCTATACAAAAGGTTTTTGTTGAGCCTGTATTATACTGTATAAACATTTTAATGGCGTGCGCTTGATGCACCAAAGTTCTCAAAAACTGTTTTCTTGGTATTACCTTTCATTCGTCATGCTGTTGGCTTGACATCTTATATCCTACCCTTGCTACATGGTGGCTTTCACTGGAAAATTGTCTTTTCATGGTCTCGTAGGGGGAGTCTACCGAAATCTTATTTTCTACACCTGACTTTTTTTTATTAATATATGAAGGCTACACCAAGGGGCAGATTTACAAAATTCACGTGAATAATTTGAAGTTCGATAGAATTCAATCGAA
>CM044432.1:13520992-13541799 GCA_024363595.1 Xenopus borealis | reverse complement strand
ATAGATAAACTTTATATACTGATAATAAATCAGCTGTAGATTTTGAGATCAAAGCAGCCTCGGAAATTTTGCTTCTTCAAAAAGTCATCCATTCCCCAACCTCACCACCCTCAATGTGAAGAACATCCAACTCTGCTATTAATGGAAATTCAGTTCCTCAAGTCTAAAGGGGAGGCTTCTGGTGCATTGATCCATTTGATGGAAAAAAGATGCCCACTATCTGTTTATAATGTCGTCTACTTGTAAAGAGCAATCATTTCCCCTCGTAATCGCCTTTTCTTCATAGAAAACAGCCCCAACCTTAAAAAGTGTTCTTCCATTCCCTTTACCATTGAAGTTGCATGTCTTAATATCCTTCTTAATAAATGGAGCCCAAACTGTACTATATACTATATAGGTGATTAATGTCCCTTTATGCAAGATAGTTTTTGCTTTAGTAGCCACATAATGACACTGCCTAGAATTAGACAAATTATCTACAAGAACCCCAAGATCATTCTCAATCAAGGACACCCCATCATACAACCATTTAGTGCATAACTCCCATTTATATCTACATGCATAACTTTGCACTTATCAACAATAAACCTTCTATTCCAGTTCAGTCAAATTGCTCTGCAAAGTGTCAGCATTCTGCATTCACCTTCAGGCCATTGGTAAACAAGTTAAAAAGCAGAGGAACCAGGACACAGCAATGTCCCAATAACGTTCCATTTATTACTACTCCTTGCAATCTATCCTTCAGACAGTTCTCTATCTAAGTACATATACAATGTTCCAGGCAGAGGGAATCCACCTAAGGTG
Organism: Xenopus borealis; assembly: GCA_024363595.1. Taxonomy (NCBI): domain Eukaryota; kingdom Metazoa; phylum Chordata; class Amphibia; order Anura; family Pipidae; genus Xenopus; species Xenopus borealis. The sequence continues at coordinate 13,540,995 of CM044432.1, read as the reverse complement.
CAATCAGTGCGTGCATGAGTGAATAGACGCACATGATAATCACAGAAAGCTTTCAGAACATTTTAGTTCTTAAAAAAAGACCTGAAACATTTCTATGATTATCAAAAGGACTTTACTCATAACTATTAGAGACCCACACGGGGGCAGATTTACTAAGGGTCGGATTTCGAATGGCAAAAAAAATTGAAATTCCACCAGGGGATAATGAGGGAATAGTGGGAAATTAAAAGAATTTGAATTCGAATTTGAATTTTTTTAGCGCAATTCGATCTATCGAACGATCGAATATGGATAACTGTCAGTCCAGCTTTGCCTAAGATTAGCTGAACAAGGTGACTTGTCATTGGACAATGGAGGCATTTTGGCACTGAATGTCTGAGCTAATAAGGCAAATATCACAAATTGTTCTATATGCTATTTCCCCTGAAACTGGTCCCATTTGTAAAAGTTCCACCCTTGATATACAATATTTGCAGGGAAGCGGCCCATTCAGACATCTTAAAGCACAGCTAACAGTTTCATCTGTTTTCAAGGCAATTTAATTAAAATGTGTAAATTAAAAGTAATCTCTTTTTAGCTTATATAGCTTTATAGCTTCTCTCTGAACTGTTAAAAGAAAAGGAAACGTCACCTGGGGATTAGGAGCTTTACTCGATTTCAAAAACTGCTGTTTCAAGTTTGAAATGCGCTGCTCCTTTGAACCTCCAATCTGGCAGCGAACAGGAGCAGTTCTCTGAAGACAAAACTGCAGTCTGTTCTATTCCATTACTCTCAAAGTAATTTAGCAACTGCTTCTTAAGTGAAAGAAATCCTCTTATTTTTCAATTGTATGATTTCTTAAAATCAAATCTGAAAATTGGTCTTTATCTTTCCAAAAAAACTGCCTGAAATCCTTTGTGTGCCTCATGTATGTGGTATTGCCCCAGACTGGCGGTAAGACAAAACTTGAGGGCACCGATGTCCTTCCAGAGGATTAATCTTCTATTCCAACGGAGTGAAAGGGCTTGAGCACTGAGAGGTCAAGGTCGAAATTGCACTTACACCTTTGTCCATTGTTGATGTTATTGCTCCGCACCAGGTTTTGGATTAAAAATGTTGCGCAAACAGCAAAGCTTAGCTCTGCCACAAGAGTGGGATCCCTTGAACCTTAAACAAAGAATACTGGACCACTTTTCCTATTAATCTGTAATTGTAAAAGTTCTTAGTCAACCAGGAACGTTTTCTCACTCTCCAGGAATGTCGGGGGGTTGCCCATGTGCCATCCATCGAATATGTGAAAACACTTATAGAAGCAGGATGGCACCAGGCAAGGGCACCAAGTGCAATAAGAGACTTGGATGGTTCATTGTGGGCAAAAAATATCACTTTGTACCTGTTTTTTTTATTACAGCATATTTCCAGCCCCTTATATCTTCATAGTTGTGATGTTTCACATAGATTATCATGATGGGAGCTTCGTTTTCTAATTTGAGATGGTAGGACATACAAAACTGATACAAAACAAATAACAAAATACTTGTGTATATTTAGGAAAATGTAAAAATAAGGGAGAGATCAAGGTGGTTGAGTGCAGAATGGAAGCCATGAAAGCAGAGAGAAAACAATCGGATATGAAGTGTGAAATAGAGAGCGACTGAGTGCTGAGGAGGAAAAATGAGAATGTAAGTGATGCAAGAAATGATAGGCAAAGATAATGAAGTTGTGGGCGTAGAACAGACTATTGGCAGAATGAAAAAGGTTTAGGCATAGGAAATAGGAAGACATGGAGAATTATGGAGGTAAAATAGAGTTATAACAGGCATTGTCCCTCTCTGTCTCATACTTGGATTCCTTTTCTGCAGATTCAGCTTTGTTTTGCCTGAAAATAGCCCCTTGTTGGTTCCAGCAAGGCAAGAATTTTAACGTGGCCAGTGTGTCTGGCTTAATCTATCGACACAGGGGAACCCACAACGGCTTGTGTCAATAGGTGCAGGGTACTTGCTCCAAAATTGAACATAACTGTCTATTAGTAGATGGATCAAAACTATTTGCTATTTGGTTGCTACGGGTAGCTGCACTGGTGCAATATTCAACTTCTATTCGTAAATTAGACTTAGACTATATTGAGCAGTACGATGTGAAAAGTTCAAAATGTCGATGTTTTTCAGCCCCACTGCAGTGTTTATTGCTAGAATAATCTTCACAGGTTTACCAGGAAAATGCCACAATAGCAGGGCTTGCTGCAAAAGTGTTTATTCACGACATGTTTTCGGGCTGGTGAGCCCTTTATCAAGTTTATTGCTAGAATGCTTTCATAATTATGTATGTCTGTGTTTGTTAGAGAGTATAAGAGTGTCCGCCACATCTATCTTGAACTATTAGTGCGGTTCTTTAATATGGATGCAAATAAGCACCCCCGCGGCCACTGCTGCAATTAAAGCCAGAGACCTTTGGGTTTCTGGCTTGATACCTTAACCAATTGGCCAGATGAGAAGCCTGATTGGTTGCAGGCAGCCAATCATGACTGACTCTGCTCTACATAAGGCCAGCCCTCAAAACACTCAAAACACAAGACTATCGGTGTGTAGCATTGTTCCTAGCTAAGGGTTTCAGCTGTAGCATCCTTGCCTTGCCCTGCCCTACCTTACCTTGAACCTTTCCTCCTTATCTTTCCTTGTTCTTTTCCTGCCTCATCTTTCCCTCCCAGTTCTACTCCAGTCCCACTTTTAACCTTGCCTTAACCTATTTCTGCCTTGACCTTGATCTGACCTTGCCTTGCCTTGCCTGGTCCTGCTTCCTGTTCTTACTTGTACCCTGTCTATATCTTCCCTCATCTTGCCCTGCCTTGTCCTCCCTCTCCTGTTATCCAGTCCAGTCTCCTCCCACTGTCCAGTCTTCTCCCACTGTCCAGTCTCCTCCCTCTCTCCAGTCTACTCCCACTCTCCAGTCTCCTCCTACTATCTAGTCTCCTCCCACTCTCCAGTCTCCTCCCACTCTCCAGTCTCTTCCCTATATAGACACGTACTGTCCTGTCCCATCCAGTCTGTTCCTATCCTGACTCATCTCCCTTTTCATCCTTTCAAGTTCATTCCTGATCTTCGTCCTCTTTGTCCTGCTCCACTCTGCACCTGTTCCAGTCTGAATATGCCCTTGTCTCCCTGTTCTTGCTTATCCTTTTGTGTCCCGTGGGCACATCCAGTCAATGCGTGAAGGAATTGCCTTTCAATCATCACTCTCCACAGTGCCCCCTACTTAATCCTTGACACACATGTTGTAATTCTTGGAAAAAGTGGTGCATTGTGGGCATAAACAGTGTTGGACTGTCCCACAGGAATACCAGGAAAACTCCCGGTGGGCCCAGGTGTCAGTGGGCCTCTTGCTTCTAAAAATTTGGTGTATTTCATATTCATTCCTTATTTCTGTGGAAAAGAGGCTTCATAATGGAAGAATAGAGTATAGTAAGTAGATCTAAAAGAATAGGAGAATAAAGAGGTTAAGTGAGGAGAGAAGGAATAATAGTTTGGAAAGTTGGGCCCCTGGTCTAAGGTTTTCTGGTGGGCCCCTGGCATCCCAGTCCGACAGTGGGCATAAAATACTGTATATGGTGCTATTACATGGGTTCAAAAATTGCATTGCACTGGTAAATGATCAATTATAGCATTTTCCCCAGCCTGGACAAAGTCTTGTAAGCCATACTGTGGTCCACCAATCATCGATAGTCTGATAATCTAGGTGTCCCCATTATCCAATAAAAAAAACCTAGTTCCCTAGCAACTATGCTAATATGCTAGTACCTTTATCTTTGCAAAAATAATTGCAAATATTTAGATGCATTTTTTCTAATTTTGGATCAAGGTGCCTTTTCATACGATACACCATGTGGTGCTATCTTGTCCCGGCTGATACATCAAACAAGCCACTGCTCTAAGTGATTTTTTTCTCTCTAGGTGTCCAAGAAATGGGGCCACTTGTGAACATTCTAGGTTTCATGCATTAACCATTCATGTTAATTTTTCATGCAATTGAATCCCTGATCATTTATTTAATTGCTTCTCCCAGCTTGATATAAGTACATTTTAACATCATTTAACAGTGTTTCTGGAATGATCAATTATTAAAATGCTTGTGTAATATACATCGCTACTTCCTAACAGTAGGAAGAGCTGGAAACTACACATGCATTATAGGACCACTCCATGCGAGTGAATTAATATTCAATGAAGCTTCTTAGGCATTAGATTTTAGTCGTTGGATTTGGTCTTTGAATTATTTAAATATTTATTTAAATGATTTAAAAAAAAAGGTTGAAAGATCAGTACATGTTAACAAGACATTGGTTTCTGAGTGATACAACAAAAGGATGTGTGTGTGATAAAGCCTTTTCACTGGTGAGCGAGATGTTCATATTGGTCATAATTAGAACTAATAATGTTGAGAGAGAAGAATGAACAAAAGAAACCAATTTGGAGCTTAGGACCAGGTTTTTAGGTAGGTAGGAGAAAAATGAGACCTTGAAACACACACAGGCGATGACTGATGAAACCACATATAAGGTCAGCTCAAAGGCCATACACATCATTAGATGCAGTAGATCTTCTCTACCAAAAAAAAGGCTTTTTGCAGCAAATATTTGCCGCAGTTTCTCAAAAAATAAAATATGGGTGCACACTAAGAACATTTAAATAACCATTGAAAATTATTTTATTGAAAAAAGATTAAAAACAGGCCAATGTTTCGGTCTACCTCTCAGACCTTTATCAAGACCTGAATGAACGTGGGAAAATAAGAATTTATAGATAAAATGCATAGACACTCACCCAATCACGTGTTTTAGGGCTTGTCATGTGAGCAGAAGCCCAATCACCCAATTAACCCACTCATGTGATAAGAAAAAAAGAGGAAACCCTAGAACAAAGAAGTAGAAGATAGTTGTTAAAAGAATAATAAAATGCAAAAACATTGTATCCACAAAGTCATGGCAGGTTCAAAAATGTAACAAAATCCAATCGTAACCAATCAACTATTTTAGCAACCGATATTGCATCACCTTTGATTCAGAAAGCAAGTGACGGAACATTGTTCATTTAGCCCCAAAGGGGCCATAGTGTTCAATGTCTTTATCCAGAAAACTTCTCTCTGTAGGAGAATTTTAGATCTGTCACCACCCTGTCTCAAGGGGGGTACATGATCGATAGCAAAAGTTGTTACAGGCCAACGTTTCGGTCTCCACTTAAGACCATTCTCAAGATCAGTGATCCCCAACCAGTAGCTCGCGAGCAACATGTTGCTCTCCAACCCCTTGGATGTTGCTCTCATTGTCCTCAAAGCAGGAGCTTATTTTTAAATTCCAGGTTAGGAAGCAAGTTTTAATTGCATAAAAACTAGGTATAGTACCAAGCAGAGCCTCCTGTAGGCTGCCAGTCCCAAAGGGGCTACCAAATAGGCAATCACAGCACTTATTTGGCAACCCCAGTGACTTTTTCATGCTTGTGTTGCTCCCCAACTTTTTTTTACATTTGAATGTGGCTCAAGGGTAAAAAAGGATGGGGACCCCTGCTCAAGATCATATATATTAATGAAAAGGTTTTACTGTTGGGCCCAGATATATTATCTAGTTATGTCGCTTGTTCAAACCTACTCTCTTCTAAGGCAATACAAAGGGCAAAACTACAATAGGGGCTTACACTTAAGTTAATGTATTAGTAGTGATTATTATAGCTAAGCTCAGGCCCTTTGCCAGTGCATTGAAAAATGCATTCCCCCAAATAACCCTGGAGGGGCGGGGGCAATGGGTAAAACCCCATGCTGGTGCATTTTTCAGCAAAGAGTAGCGCCACCCAGGGTCTGAGGTGGCGGGAAATTCCTTCTTCTTTGTTACAGGTATGGGACCTGTTATCCAGATTGCTCAGAATGCTTTCTGTTATCTGTTATCTGAATCTCTAGCTGAAGTCTACTAGAAAATCATGTAAACATTAAATAAACCCAATAGGCTGTTTTTGCTTCCAATAAGGATTAATTATAACTTAATTTGGATCAAGTACAAGCTACTGTTTTATTGCAGAGAAAAATTAATCCATTGCTAAGAATCTGAATTATTTTATTAAAATTGAGTCTATGGGAGATGACCATCCCAACTATGGATCCCATACCTGCCATTAAAGGAGCCCATTTACCCTTCCATTCATGACCTAGAAATGATTGCGAATTTTGCAATGTGCACTGGTATGAAATGGTAACATTCATCGGGGCAAATTCACTAAGATCCGATAATTCGCTAGCGTTCACCGCACTTCGCCAGGCGAATTTTCGACAGCGCTACGCAAATTCACTAAAGTATGAATTTACGCTCAGGTCGGCGAACGGTAGCGTAGTTGCACTAGTGTTACTTCACTAGGCAGAGCGCAGTTACGCTAGCGAAGCCTAATTTGCATACGGGGGAACTGTAACGTATAATAGAAGTATATGTTACAGCCACTACATTACACTACACAAGCCCAAAATAAAGTTGTCCTATTGCCCTACATGTGCCCCCTGTATAGTTGTGTTGCCATATGTTAGGAAATGTAGGGGGGAAGGAGGGTAACCCCCCCCAAAAAAATCGATATTTTTCAGACTATCACCCTCCTATGCTAAAATACGCCAGCGTTTTTTGGGACAGAAAAAATGTCACATTTTTTTTTTCAACCTCCTATCTATTGTATTGAACTTTGTCTGGTCTGACCAGGAGAAGTAACGTCTAGCGTAAGGAAAATGTTCATCTTGGTGAATTTGCGAATTTACGATCCTTCGTCAGCGCGCAACTTCGCCTGGCATAAGGGTGCGAAGTTGCGCAAGTCTATCTACTTCACTAGCGTAAATTCGCCAGAGCCGGTGTTAGTGAATTTGCGAAGTTACGAATTGATGTCACGCTGGCGAATTAGTGCTAGCGTTAGACGCTTTGCGCAATAATGAATTTGCCCCATCATCTGTATAAAGCACAATTTCTGACACTTTGCTTCAGTCTCTATTTTATTTTTACCTATTTTCATACATTTTGTCAGCATGTAATATATATGGCCTCTAGATGGGAAAGTAAACACAAGATTATATATATATAAAAAAAAAATAGAAAATGCCACTATAATAATATAGAAATTGCTATTCATGCATGTGATGTGCCATCATAATCTGAACTGAATTATAATGTCACTTTGCCGCTATTTCACCAAGCCTAGAAATACATGCTTTTTATTATCGTTGCCATCAGGCAGGTTTATTTGCACAAGGAACTTTCCAATATATTCATGAATATTTTGATTTACAGTCTTTATATTTTCATTACAATCTGGCCTCCAGTCTGATTTCATGATGGAGAGAATTTAGTGTTGATAAGAAAAGAGCTAAGAGTAAAATATGGCCATTATTTCTCTTTTTCAGGGATATTAAACCGGATAATATCTTACTGGATGAGCACGGTGAGTTGTTTTTTTTATATATATATTTTAATGCACTGGTGGTGCTCCACTGCTGTAGCTTGTTTTGTCCATAGAACTAATGGAGCGTATCTGAATCTAGCCTATGGCTGTTATGTGGTCATTCATAACTCAAAAAAAAAAATCCTTAGTCAGCTCAGATTTGTATTCTGATTTTCCCATAGAATAGAACTAGGCTTAGGCTAAAGAGGCACTTGCTTAGGGCACAACATAGAAGGAGGGGTTATAGATACATGCTTCTTCTGTATGTCTACCCCTAGTGCAGACTCTGTGGGTAAAGCTGATAGTAAGGGGCCGATTTACTAAATTCACGTGAAGGATTCGAAGTTCGAACAAATGCGATCGAATTTCTAACGTAGGATTTTTTCGTTTGGTCGAATATGTGAATTTTGGCATATTCGATCATAGAATAGGGAATGGTCGAACGATCGAATATATTCGAATAGAGTCGAATGAGCGAATATTCGATCATTCGACCAGCAAAAGATTTTCATTTTAAAGTTTATTCGATTACCTACTTCGGCAGATTGGACCTACTGAATTGCAATAGAAGCCTATGGGAGCCCTCCCATAGGCCTCTGAGGCTAAGTCCTAATTGAATAGGATTCATACGATCGAAGTCTTCAATCGTTTGAATCGTACGAATCATTCGAATGAATTATTCATTCAGTCTATAGATTTATTTGACTGATCGAATAAATTTGTATTCGATCGTCGAATGATCGAATATTGAATAAAAGGTAACTATTCGATTAACATTCGAAAATCGAATGCTGATCAATATCGAGTAGAATAATTTTTTTTGGGGAATAATAGTAAATTTGCCACCTAAGCAGGTGCTTGTTTTTGAATTCCTGGCTTGTTTTTGAATTCCTGGCTTGTTTTTGAATTCCTGGCTTGTTTTTAAATTCCTGGCTTGAAGGCAAAATTTAGAATTGCCAAATCAAGCCTCCTGTAGGCTGTTAGCCCACATAGAGGCTGCCCAGGACCCGACTGGGCTCTGGCAAATTCCAGATGGGCTGCTATAAGGTGCCATAGAAAGTCAGTATTTAGTGGGCTGGTGGGGACTGTTTGGGCCTCTATGTGGCCTGATTGGGCCTTTGTGTACCTGAAATGGCAGGGCCTATAGCCAATAGGGCCAAATAGCCAATCACAGCCCATATTTGGCACCTACAGATACATTTTTTCACGCCTGTATTGCTCTCCAATTATTTATATTCAAATTTGACTAGAAAATGGTTGAGGACCCCAGCATTATTCAAACAAGGTACCTGCCTAGCCCCCCACCCTTGATCCAACAGATCCAGAAATGCTGGAGCATGAAAAGCTTTGATTTTGGCCTGTTACTGCTGATGTTGACAATGCACCCGGGAAAAATTGACACTTATTTCTGTAGGGCTACTTTCCCATTGGACATTAGTTTTTTGCCAAGTGCATCTTGGGAAGGTGTGAGAAGAAGATGGGGCTTTGAAGCACTTCCATACATAGGCATCCATTTAGCATCCATCTTTGACTGTACTGTAACCTTAATGTCATTTAATGTTGAGGGACAGCTACAAACTGCTGCAGCCAATAGTTGTACTAGTTATAACTAGTGGCTGCCCTGTTATACTAGATTTCTTTGCCAAATCCTCTGAAGTGTACAGTTTAGGCATAAATCCAGCATACCTAAGCACCCTTGTACCTAGGTGTTAGCTTGGCTTCCAATTAAATTTAGGTAATATTTAATTTATTATTACTACGGTGGTTATTTATTAAACTCTGAATGCAGAAAAACATTTGTGTTTTTTTTTTAGTATAAAGAATTTATTATTCCCCAAGGATGGAAAATTCCAATGCCTCTGGGTCTCAGACCTGCCAAGGTTGCATTGAAGTCAACGAGACAAGTCCCAAAGAGTAAATAAATAAATATATATATATATATATATATATATATACAGCCTACATCTCTGCAGATAGAAACTGTAGACTGTGCCAAAACTACAGTTAATAAAATGTATTGTCTTCCCGTGTGCGTCCAGATGCTCCGTGCACTGGTCCATTTTTTTTAGATTGAATCACATTCAGAGCTGCAAGGTCATGGGCTCACCCTAGAATAATCAGAGAGTTTGCTTTTTCTCTGTGTTTTTAAACTTACAGAGTTAAAGAACCTGATTGTATTCTCCAACAACAAATAACCGCCAGAAGGTCAACTGCCAGGTCCAAAATTGTTATTGGAAGTTACTGCAACAAAGTCTTCCATTCAAATGAATATTAAAGTGAAAAAGCACTGATGTTAACGTATCCAGTCGAATGCAAAAATGTGGGCTAAATTACTTCTTACTTGTTAATTTTAAAGGGGTGGTTCACCTTTACGGTAACTTTTATTATGTTATAGAATGGCCAATTCTAAGCAACTTTTCAATTGGTTTTTATTATTTATTTGTTATAGTTTTATAGTTATTTGTCTTGTCATCTGATTCTTTGCAGCTTTCAAATGGGCGTCGCCGTCCCCTTCTAAAAAACAAATACTCTGTAAGGCTACAAATGTATTGTTATTGCTACTTTTTGTTGCTGATCCTTCTATTCAGACTCTCTCCAATTCACATTCCAGTCTCTTATTCAAATCAATGCATGGTTGCTAGGGTAATTTGGGCCCTAGGTACAAGACTGCTTAAAATGCAAATTGAAGAGCTGCTGGATAAAAAGCAAAATAACTCAAAAACCGTAAATAATAAAAAATGAAAACAAATTGCAAACTATCTCAGAATGTCGCTCTCTACATCATACTAAAAGTAATCTCAAAGGTCAACAACCCCTTTAAAAGTAGTAAACACTTACTGCAGGAATCAAGAGGTTAATAAACAACACATGATTTGGCTACTGAGCAGGCACATTTTTGCCCAGTGTATGTAAATGACCCCCAATATCTTTGAGAATAATACCGTAGTAGGGAGTACATATTCCCACTGGCAAATTGTGCTGCACTTCTATTTGGCAAGTCATGCACCTGTGCCTTGTTACTTTAAATGGCTCTGCGTTCTGCCATAAAGGAAAAGCAATAACAATATCAGTAACATTGGTTTAAACATTGGTTTAAACCAATGTTAACCAATGTTAAACCAATTTTGAAAATTCCAATATCTACGCAAAATCTCTTAGAGAAAGACAGATGCCAAATGCAAGTTCACATGCTTTTACCCATAATGCAGCATTTTCCCCACAACATTTTAGTCCCTATACTGTGGGTCCTCATGTTCTGCACTGATACAGTGACATTAATAATTAATGGTATTTTAAATGAGATAGGTGAAGATTTCTATCTTCAGTCTTGGGTCCCCAAAGAAGAACCCTGGAAGTAGCACCTCCTCAATGCAAATATTAATTCCAGGATTCTGTTGTCATTGTCAGATTTATGCCAGTGTAAATGCCTTCAGAGCCACAGATAAGAGTGACTGAGCCTGCTTCATTAATTGCTAAATACTTATCTTTATCATTATTTCTTAGTTACTATCATGCCCTACTGATAAATCAATAGAGGTTGTATATGCTATTTCTTACCAATATCAAGTGGAACATTTACCCCGGATAAATATGGACCTGACCTTTTACTTTATGTAATAAAAACAAAGTGTTATTGCTTATTCTGCAAAGAGACTGCTGATAAGTGCACGAGCAGTAGTTTTAAGTAGGAATGTTGGCATAGTAGTTATAGTAATTGCAGCAGTTACACTTATATACAGTGATGGCCGAATCTGGTGCATTTTGGGCGAAATTCTTGCAAATTTGCGTCCATTGCTGGCATTGAAAAAAACAGACACCCCTGTCCAAAACGAGATGCCGGCGAATTTTCACCAGGCGAAATTTTCCTGGCACTTCACAAATTTATTCGTGGGAGTTAGCTGCGAATTCTCCCCAGGCGAATAAATTCGCCCATCACTACTTATATATTATTATTAATTAATTAATTAATTAATTAATTGTTATTGAATCATGGGTTAACAATAACTGAGGTGCCATAGGTCCAGCAGTTCTACTTTATAGACATAATAGAGTTCTGCCTTAAACTTGGCCATAGTCAAACCAGTCATACTAGTTGGCATTTGAAATCTCGCCCAGATAAGTGTCTGCATATGTTCAAACTGAAATGCAAAATGGTAGACTACTTCCTTGACTAAATACTTTTTCTCTAGTGTGCCTGTGTTTTAGAAACAAAGCCATGCAAACTATTGGCTCAACATAATATATTATTAAAGGAGAAGGAAAGTGTTTTTATAATTGGGTTGCCAGCATTTAGGCACCCCAAAATGGTTGTATTTACTTACCTGACACCCCAGGCTGCTGCTCCTATCAGTAGAAAACTGCACCAGCCCAGGGTTATTCCAGCAAGCATCACAGAGCTGGCAGTTTTCTGCTGACAGTAGCAATGGCCCAAAATGTTAGGTAAGTAAATACAACCACTTGTGCTGCCTAACTTTTGGCACCTAGAATGACTTTCCATCTCCATTAAGAGCCTCTTGTAGCCTTAAGGGGGCCATACACAGAGAGATCCGCTCATGTGGCAATATCACCAAACGAGCAGATCTCTCCCCGATATAACCACAACATTGAGGTGGATGATATCGGGCTGATCCGATCCTGGGCCCTAGGGCCTAATGATTGGACCATAATGATGGGTAAATGGCAGTCAGATTGCAGGACCCCATCAATGAACAGATGGGGTCCGTGATCAATGGGCAGATATCGATCATGGAAGCCCGTGGGGGGGCCCATACACGGGCCAATAAGCTGTTGACTCGGTCTGTCACCAGCTTTTATCGCACCGTGTATGACCATCTTTAGATTTTCCTGCAAAATTGGACTCAGTACAGGCGAATACAATGTTTTTAAATCTCCCTATACAAACAAATCCCAGACCTAGACCTATACTCTATAAAGAATATCTAGAGCGTTGTCCCTCCTTTAGAAACTTCCTTTGACAACCTATTTGGTTGACCATGTCCCCTGTACCACTGCACAGCTAGAAAACTGCCACTTAAGAAAGATGTGTCCATAGGAATTAGAGGGAAGAACACAGAATTAAATGAAATGTATGCTCAGATCTTTATATTTTAGGAAAATACATAGGAAATATAAAAAAGCAATACATGTGCAAACATCTTTTAGGGCAGCATGCCTTCCAATGAGAAAATAACATCATATAAATGAACCTAAATCACAGCAGTTTCAACTTATGTGCCCTGTTGATACATGGGGGTATATTTATCAAAGAGTGAAGTTCCGCCACTAGAGGGAAATTCCGCCGCTCTCCATTAATTTCTATGGGATTTTTAAAGGCGTATTTATAAAATGGTGAAACTTTACTTCACCCATTGATAAATACGTCAAAATCCCATAGAAATGAATTAAGAGCGGCGGAATTTCCCTCTAGTGGCGGAACTTCACTCTTGGATAAATTTACCCCCTAGTACCTGTTGCTAGGCACTAGTTAAGCTTTCTTTTATTGATAAAGTTGTTTAGCAAAATGAATGTTTTGTTTACTGAAGCTATTTTCATTTCTTTTTTTTTTTAGGACACGTTCACATAACGGACTTTAACATAGCCACAATTGTAAAGGGGTCAGAAAAAGCTTCATCCATGGCTGGGACAAAGCCTTACATGGGTAAGTACAGCATATTGCTGCATTGCTGTCAGTACATACTGACAATATATTACACGGTTAGGTTACCGTGTTCATTTCACTTACTGAATATAACACAAAGTCACTGTATGTGCACAATATATGCAGATGACACATGCTGCCCTATCACCTGTATGGGGAAACACGTTGATAAAAATAGCTGCTCTGGAGGACAAATGATAAATGAATTGCAGCAATATTCACCAAAATACCCATGTCCTATGCTGTTTGTAATGCCCTATATTTAGAGCACAACACCTGCAGCTGATGTGAGCCTGGTCCACAGGATTTGCCTATAAAAACTTTGCCTGGCCATATACAAGAACATTAGTTTGTGAGGTCATCAAATGAGCCAAACTTTCTCTAGATGGTGACCCCATTTGGGCTGCTTAATTGTTTAGCCCCCTTACCTTGTTGAGCTGTGCAGACTATTGGACCTTCATAAACATTGCAGGAAAAATGATAAACTGATTGGCTGGAAAGAGAACATGGTGGGGCTGCATACTGCACTGACAAGAATACAACTACCATTGGCAGCATGGTGGGAGAGCAATGAAAAGTCTGGCTGAGGAAAGGAATATGCATGTAAACTTTATTATCTCTACTACGGTAAAAATTTGCCATGAAATGCCATGAAAACCACCCATTAACATGAATGCATTTGGACGAAAAAGTTGCTCAGTGACTTTTGGAGAGAGAATAACAATAGTTTTGCTCATGCTGTTAATTTTGCTGTCTCAAGATAAAATTATAGATCGGGATCACAGGTTATGGAATGAAACAAAAAAACACAACATAGCACAATATTATTAACATTCTGTGACGTCACCAGTGTGTTGCAACACAACTCTGTGTGTGTCTTGAACCATAGAACGTCTATGCGCAGATTTTTGTGTGTTCAAAAGTACTATAGTGATTTTTACAAAGTGCGGAATAAAATGATAGTTAAATGAAACAAAGTGCTTGTAGTGCTTTTTTGAAAATATATGGCATCCTATTTTTGTGGATTGGCAGGAACCCCCTTTTCCTGATTCAGTATTCTTCTATTATTCATATACATTTCAGATTAATTTTCTTATATTTATCTGCCAGCTCAGTTCCTCTCAAGACAGTGGGATTTATGGACTCTGCCTTAACATAATCCAATAATAATGAATGATTTAACAAGATTACATTGTACAGGTTTCTATTGGGGAGGGAGTAGCTAACAGTAGTGATGGGTGAATTTATTCGCCTGGGGTGAATTCCCACGATTCGTCGCAGGCAAATAAATTAGCAAACACCAGAAAAATTTCGCCTGATTAAAATTCACCGTTTTGGAGGCGGGCGTCTGTTTTTGAGGGCAGGCGTCCGTTCTTTTGACGCCTGTGTCCAAAACGAGACGCTGCGCCTTTCGCAGATTTTTTGCCGTTTTCCTCTAGAAATTCGCAAACAATTTGGTGAAACGCCCCAGATTCGCCCTTCACTAGTTAACAGTGCCTAAAGACTACATTATCATTACATGCTTACTACAAACACTCTGCATGTATTAGAATATTCATACTGCATTCTCTGTGGTCAGCTATTACATTTAGCAAACACGGCATTTCACTGCAGCTGCCCCTACTCCACATTTGAAGCTGTTTTTGCTGAGTTTAGATTTTTGAGTACAGGGGGACAACTGTTTTATGCTCATGAGTAATCACTGGGCAATGTTTCTATTTTGGAATGTAAATTAAAAGCTTTGCTTTGTGCACCATAGGTCCTTTGTTGTTTTATTTCACGTCTGCAAAAGATATTGATAATGTTATGCTTGCACGGAGGAGTAGTGATGCGCGAATTTATTCGCCAGGGGCGAATTCGAGGCGAATTCCCGCGATTCGCCGCTGGCGAATAAAGTCGCGAAATGGCAGCAAAAATTCACCGCCGAAAAATTCACCAACAAAAACGAGTCGCGCGTCGTTTTTGACGCGATGCGCTGAAAACGACGCGACGCGCGTCGGAAATGACGCAACGCGAGTGATGCGTGTCTGAAACGATGCGACGCGCGTCAGAAACGACACAACGCGTGTCAAAAACGAAGCGCGACTCGTTTCGCGAATTTTTCGCCAATTCGCAAATTTCTCTGGAAATTCGCGAATTTTTCGGCGACGCGAAACGCGGGAGTTTCGCCCATCACTACAGAGGAGTCCTCATGCCATTAATTCTATTTCCTTTCCGTTATGTTTAATGGCTGGCATTCTTCATATACTCTCCAATCAATTAAGATCAGATTTCTAATGAATCGAACCAGTATCTGTGGCTGTTGATTAGAATGTGTTAATACAGAGACTGATAAATCCAACAACTATGTAAAAGCTCTTTTCTGTTGCTTGGTGATCCCTGAGGCTGATTTAGGTAAAGTTGCTGTACCGTGTTAGCCAGTAAAAATGTAATAGGGAAACCCTTTTGAAATAAAAAATAACAAAATGGTATAAAGGTGATACCTTTATTAGACAACTAATATAATCATAGCAAGCTTTCAGAACATTTTAGTTTCTTTTTCAAGCTGATTACAATGAAGCTGTAGTGTTCTCTGGTATATATATATATATATATATATATATACTGTATATATATAGAACATTCAACTCATAGGTGAAATGAACAACAAAAAGGAATATAAATCTATGTGTAAGGCGTCAAAGTCATTTACGAGGGGATCTGCAAGAGACAAGCAGATAAGGTACAAGATAATATGGGTCGAATAGTGTAAATTAAAGCTGAATTATTGGAGTGTACAATCAAAGGAATTCCATATGATCTCCAGATCCACACACATTTGTATTTCTGACCTGGTGAAGTCCTTTCTTAGTCAACATACTGTAATTAGCCATAAATCCAAGTCCCAGGTGTAGTCCCTTGTCCAGATAATTGAAAGTTTCCATTAATTTGTATTCCCACGCTTTTCTATCATTATCTGTTTAAAAAAAAAAAAAGAACCATCATTCTTAAATCCTTTATGGAGTGATGAGGGCCAATGAAATGATTTCCTATTGGTGTTTCCAGTTTTGTATTGGTTATAGTGAATCTGTGGTGTGTATTTCTCTTTCTCAGACTCTTTGCCCAGTCTCTCCTATATACAGTCTCCTTGTTTTGCATTTAGTGCATTGTATTAAGTACACCACATTGGAAGAAGAACAGTTATAGTGATGGATGCTGTATTCCTCTAATGTGTCCGGAATTGTTATTTTGTCTGAAGTCAGGATGTGTGGGCAGGTTTTGCATTGTTTTTTGCCACAGCTGTATCTTCCATTTTTAGTGGGGTGCAATAAGGCACTTCTTGTTATTAGTGACTTTAGGTTGGGAAGCTTTCTTGATGCTAGGAGTGGCGGGTCTGGGAATATGCTTGTGAGCCTCTAGTTCTTATGAAGAGTAAGTTGTAGGTCTTTGGCTATTTTTCTGAGGGTCCTTAGTTATTGATTGTATGTGACCCCTAGGGGAATCTGATTTGTTTCAGGTTTTTGTTTATACTGTAGAAGGGAATCCTGGTGGCTGCATGAATGTATTGACCTATCTACAACCATGGGATAGAGTTGCCACCTGGCTAGTATTTTTGATGGTTTATCCCAATAAATATATAGGAAGACCGGTATATTTTTCAGGAAAAGGTGGCAACCCTACCATGGGGCTGTAGCCCCAGTTGATGGTCTGCTTTGAGTGTTTTGAGGTCGTGGTTCCTTTCAACAGTGTCCGAACATATAGGATTATATCGTAAGGCTTGGGTGTAGAGTATTGAGTGTTTAGTCTGGTCAGGGTGATCAGATATGATCAGATCAGATATGATGGTTTGTCCAGTGGCTTTCGATATATGGTGGTTTGAATAGTTTTTTCCCTGATGTGAATGGTTGTGTCCAGAAAGTGGATGTGAGTGGATGATAGTTGGATCTTGAAGTCTTGAAACTGTTTGTGAAACTGAATAAGTTCTTGTTCAGTATCTAGGGAACTTACTCATTGTTGGACTGGTCCACGCAGGGTCAGATTGGACAGGCGAGACACCATGAAAAAACCCGGTGGGCCCCAGGCTCTCATGGCCAGTGTCAGGCAAGACCGTGCGTCCAGAAAAAAGATGACGTTTTATGAGTTTTTTGCTGTTTCGTGGGAAACCGCAAATTTTTCGCTGAAGCTAAACGGGACAAATTTGCCCATCACTAGCAGATGCCAAGCGAGGAAAGCTGCAAATATATTCCACATCTGTGCGGCCTGAGTATGCAAAGTTATTTGCCTCTAAGCCAGATTCGCAGAACCCACATCTGCTATTTTTAGCTTTTCACTTATTTTAAAAATGCTCAGTCAGGCACATTAGAATGAAACATATACTACGTGACTAAAACCAGCTCTCTTTCATCTATTTAAATAGATATGCAATATGAATGTTGATTTAGTACTTCATAAAGTCTCAGTTAAGGGTTTGGCACACTAGACTTTTTTTGATTCTGCCTGTCCTTTATCATCAGCTAAGCCTGGAGCTACCTGAAGGCATTCCCATTTCTGTCAATGGGAAGCAATCCAAAGCAAGTCATGGAGCCCCTTAGCATGCGGTTCAGGAACCTAGAGATACACTATAAATGCAGTGTGTTGGCCCCACCAACTTATAATTGGATATTTTAGCTTCAACCATCAGTGCTGACACAGGGGTCACCACATCATGACATTCTTTGACAATTTCCTACTTCCTACTTAATGGGCAAACGAGTTACTGAACAACCCAATTGCTACAGGGGCCACAATGGGGGTCCTAAAAATCTAGTACCTTGAAGGACCCAGGCAATGTTCCCCCTAATTCCATCTTCGCTAATTGCACAAAAAACATTGTTTGTGCACGTTTTAAACTTACGTGCAGACTAGTGATGGGCGAATTTATTCGCCAGGAGCAAATTCACGGCGATTCGCCACTGGTGAATAAATTAGCGAAACACCAGCGAAAATTCGCGGAAAAACGAGTCGCGCGAAAGCGACGTGTCAAAAACGTGCCGTGACTCGTTTCGCAAATTTTTTCACCAATTCACGAATTTTGCTGGAAATTCGCGAATTTGGCAAAGCAAAACTGGGTAGATTCACTGGTGCAGACTTTTAAAAACGGTCTGCTCAGGTTACAGTGAATACAAAATTCAGTATTTTCACATAAAATTCTTTGAGCCCACCCAAATTTCTTGCGTGCGCTGGCCTCAAAATTTGTGAGCACATATAAGTGGACAATTTAGAGGAACTATTGTTCCCAGGTACCCAAGTCCAATATTTCAATGTTAAAGGAGAACTAAACCATAACAGTTAATCTGGATGAAAATGTCATATTTTATGTAATAAACATATTGCACCAGCCTAAAGTTTCAGCTTGTCAATAGCAGCAATGATCCAGGACTTCAAACTTGTCACAGGGGGTCACCATCTTGGAAAGTGTCTGTGAGCTCAGTGGGGTCTGAGCAGCTGTTGAGAAGCTAAGCTTAGGGGTCGTCACTAATTATCCAGCAGCAGGTTCCCTGGCTGTAATATAAGATGATGCTACAGGTTTGCTCATTATTACATTCTGATGCTAATTGCACTGGTTTCTGTACTGCCATGTAGTAATTATCTGTATTAATGACTAATCAGCCTTATATTGTGACTATATTTCTATGACACTATCAGGTGTATATTGTGAGTGGGTCCCTAAGCTCAGTAAGTAACAGCAGCACAGAGCATGTGAATCAGTGAATCAGTAGAAAAGAAGATGGGGAGCTACTGGGGCATCTACTGGGGAGACACAGATCTTTACTGCTAAAGGGCTGTGGTTGCCTTGGGCTGTTACACAAGCGCAAAACATCATGTACAACATTTCTAGCCTATTTATAAGGCTGAAACACCAGTCTGTAGCTGTCACAGTTTTCAGCAGTAGAAAACGTTATCCCTTAGGAGATGGACCTTTCACATACATCGCACATAGGGTTGCCACCTGTCCGGTTTTCACCCAGATAGCTCTCCCAAAAGCCAGGCTGTCTGGGTGAAATTAGGAAATCCAGACAGGTCTTTAAATTGAATGGAGATTGTAGATTGCCACCTCATAGCCCCGCCCCTGATGTCACAGTTACAGCCCCACAACATCACCCACCCCCAGACATGATCTGCCAATAGAGATGGGCGAATAAATTAGTCAAACAAGGGAAAGTTGTGCTCACCACTAATTTTTAAAACCATTAGGCCGGGGTGCAATGAGGCTGTGACCACAAAATACATATAGACAAATAGGAATAAATTAATTAATTTGTGGCATATTTCCTATTTCTGCACAAGTGAATTAATTGTTAAACTGCAGTGAGAATTCACTGATGAAAAATCTGGCACGTCAAAAAAAAAAAAAAAAAATTGGCGGGCATCTAAATTGCGGTGCACATAAAAACGGACGAGCGTTAAAAATATTCGGATGCCCTTTGATTTTAATGCATTTGGGCTAAATAAATAATAATAAAATTTGACGCCTGTCAAAATTATTTTGATGCTCATCGACTTCAATGAGTTTTAAGAACAACACAAAATCAAAAGGCATGTCCTTGACATCACAAGCCCCACCTCAACATCACTAGGTCCACCCCCTGCCTGATCTCCCTGTTGGCAGAAGATGGTAACTCTAATCTCTAAGAAAACTTGCACATGGACAATATAGTAAACTGTTCAAAATTTTTGATCTCCTGAGCATGTACACTTCTATATCTGCTTAAGGGACATCTAGGAAACAGTGTTCCCTCTAAGCCAATGTTCCCTCTAAGGTGTGCACTTAAACACATTTTGAGACCAGAGCACACAAGAAATGGTGGTGTAATGCTTTTTTGGGATAAGTACAGCACAAAGGATTAAATTGTCCAGCTAGTGATGGGAAAGCATGGGTTACACTGCGACCT
>CM044432.1:13430754-13445987 GCA_024363595.1 Xenopus borealis | reverse complement strand
AAAAAAAAACATTTTTCCCATGACAGTATCCCTTTAATAAACAGTATATACAGAAAGTGCCATATAATGTAAGGTCCATGCTCCCTGCATTGGGACAGTCTCTGATCCATTCCATAATAAGGGGTCACTATACAGGAGACTGGACATTTTTCTTCAGGCTATTCAAGAAACTGCTTTTTCTGGGCTTTGGTTGGGGGGCTCTAAAGACAAACAGTTTCTCTTCTATTTCTCTTGTTCTTTCCAGCTGATCTGAGTGGTCCTGTGCCTGTAGGAGGCGAGAGAAATTCTCTACGTGGGAGAAAGAGAATCAATTGACTTTCCACAAACGCTTCTTCTTCTTCAGAAATCTGAAATATAAACACGGAAAAACATCAATTAGCTGCAATTCATAATGTGAGCTCACAATCAATTCCATTCAAGTCTGAACAACCTGTAACCCCGTAGATGCTGTCAAGCAGCAAACTATCTATAGGCTGTATAGAGTCTCTAATTTAGAGGTGTATCCCTTTAAGCGGAAAATGGGTGCTCATGACACCCTGCTACTAACAGCTGCACATTTATGGATCACTGATGCTAGTCAATATCTGCCAAAGAGTAGCTGTCCAAAGGAGCCAATGAGGGATTAGAGCTTAGAATCCAGCAAAATGATTGTATTTAGTGATGCGAATTCCCTCGATTCGCAAAACGCACCCGAAAAAAAACAAGACAAGATCATCAATGTCCAAAATAATACTTTATTCTGTTTTTGTTGGATTGTCACACCATTAATAAAGTTGTTTTTGTTGAATATTAACTCACATAGGGAGGACAAAGATGGCCACTGGGAGTGTGTCATGTGACACACATCATCATAGTAGGCTGGGGTTGTCTTCCTCCCCTCCCTTTTTAACTCAAGGACCATTCAGATTGGTAGGATTTTTTGTAATAACCTCAGGTGAGGTTCTGTGTCAGCTAATCAATTAAAGGAGAACCAAACCCTTAATAGTAAAAACACCCTACACTACATAGACCCCCTCCTTGCTCCCCCCAGCCTAGGTGTGACCCTTGGCAAATTTCCCTTAATCTTTACTTACCACTCGGTGCAGATTCTGTCCAGCGGAGTTCATGGGCGCCATCTTCATCTCTTTAGTACTCTTTGGGAAAAGAGAGGCGTATCATTTGCAGTTGGAGAAATTTTTCTGCGAATTCGCTGAAAGTCACGGAAATTGCTAAAGCGTTGCAAGAAGACCCGAAGATTACCGAAGAGAACTCCGCTGGACAGAATCTGCACCGAGGGGTAATTAACGAGTTAGAGGCATTTGCCAAGGGTAACACCTAGACTGAGGGGGGAGCAGGGAGGGGGTCTATGCAGGGTAGGGGTGTAGGGTTTATTTCATTAAGGGTTTGGTTCTCCTTTAAGAAATACAGTTCAGCATCAGCCGCCTACCTACTGTATCTCTGCACCTGGAAATAGCTGGAAATCACTTTTCTGAATTGCTTCCTCTTTGGGTGGGAAATATTGTATTCCCCCTCATTCTCCTACAATCTTTGCTAAGAAAATGTCACCGTGGATCCTGGGGAGATAAAGCTCTGCCCTGTGTAACATTAATTAGGAAAATAAAAATATATTACATTTAATTACAGAACTGTGCGTGAGGGAAATTAAGCTGGGAACAGTACATACAATACAACTTAATTTAATTTAATTATATCTTACTAAATAAACCTCATCTGTTTTAATAATTAGCCAGAAGTAATAGCTATACAGATGGATAAATACAGCAGTGTGGGTATGCAAATGGCTGTTTTGAACGTTTTTACCCTTTAAATAGACAGAAAGAGATACACTAAGGGGCAGATTTACTAAGGGTCTAATTTGGAATGCAAAAAAAATTCGAAATTCGACCAGGGGATAGTGGGGAATTAAAAAAAATTTAATTCGAAGTTTTTTAGTGCAATTCGAATAGGGAAAATTCGATCGGTCGATGGAATATTCGAATCGAATTTTTAGCGATCAATCTAATTTTTCTAATTCGATTTTAGGGAATGATCCCCATTTCGGTAGGTTTAATCTGGCGAAGTAGGTGATCGAATTTAAATTTAAAGGGGAAGTATTCGACCATCAAATTTACGAATATTCAAATAAAATTAAATGCGAATATTCAAATCATTCGAATTTGGTCGAATTTACCTATTCGAAATTCGCATTCGAATCTTTTTAAAATTCGATCGAATATTCGAATCCCTCATGTGAACATAAGTGAATTTCGTAAATCTGCGCCTAAGTCATGCCTAAGTCATGGCTATGTCTGTGTGACTTTAAGGCTAGTGATGGGCGAAACGGGCGAGTTTCGCTTCGCCGAAAAATTCGCGAATTTCCAGAGAAATTCCCGAATTTTTCGCCGATTCGCGAAACGAGTCGCGCGTCGTTTTTGGCGCGTCGCGTCAAAAACGACGCGCGACTCGTTTTTGCGCAGCAAATTTTTTTGGGCGAATTTTTTTGCCAGTTTCGCGAATTTATTCGCCAGCGGCGAATCGCGGGAATTCGCAGCGAATTCGCCCCTGGCGAATAAATTCGCCCATCACTATTTAAGGCTCTATCCTTGTCATTAGGCAGATAGTAATCCAGTCCGGACAGTTTTTAAACCTTATTTCTTGTTACCAAAGAGAAATAAGTTTTGAATAAATCATGACTGTACAATATATGGGGTGCTTGGTTGCATATAAGTGATGTACAGAGGGATTTGTAAAACAGACATATCAATTGACACCAGCTCTTTAGGAAAAGGAGCTATAGGAGAGCTATAATTGCAGTTTAGTACGATAAGTTGATTTTGGAGTCCCTCCCTTTGTTTGTACTCTTAGGCTAGGTCTACACAAGGAGATTAGTTGCCCCGTGACAAATCACCTCTTCTTTGGAGCTACAAATGTCCCACAACCACTTTCTCCTGTCTTGTGCCGCATGTGAATTACCACAGGCGATTATCATTTTAACCGGCACAAGACAGGGGGAAGCGGTTCAGGGAGATTAGTCACCTGAAAGAAGAGGCGATTTCTCGCTAGTGCGTCTAATCTCCCGAATCTCCCTGTGTAGACCTTTCTTTATGGTGCTCCAATATCCTTTGTCCAGTCCTGGCAGCACAGAGAATGCTGGGGCAACGGAAAAATTATTTTTGAAAGAGGTGTGCCAGCCCAGGGGAAGAAGTAAGAGACTACATCTCCTTGTCCATTAATGTATCCAAATGATAGAAAAACCCTTATCTGGAAAATCCCAGGTCCCTAGCATTCCACACAACCTTTCCAGTACAGAATCTATGACTCCATAGAGGAAAATAAAAACACTTTACAGAGGCTGGGTCTCCTTAGAAACCCGAGGACAACTGCCATATTTACACAGACAATTATTAGCTCTGCTATGGAAAGTCATCTGTTGGTATTCTCCTCAAAGAAAAGATCTTCCTCCTCCCTTGCATGACTTCTGTGACCTGTTAATTCAGTTGTTAATTTAAGTAGAATTTCAGACAGTTTAGCCCAACTCAAAGTACTCTTCTGGGAAGGTTAAAACTATATGTTGGAATATTGTTGGTGGCATTTGTTTCCATTCAACAAGAGCATTAGTGAGGCTGGGCACCGATGCTGACGGATTAGTTGGTTGAGTCAATATGAAATTATGAAAAATGTGTATGTGGGCACAGGTGGCGTCAAATCACTTCCATTAAGACAATGCAACACCTATAAAGGGGTAGCAGAACTACAACTCCTAATTTATGCAAACTCACTAAAAGTAATGTGGGTTAAAGTGGCTGAGTATCACTAACACATGTGGAACCAAACAGAGTACAGGGAGTATTGCCTGCCACAGACACACATTTAAAGGAATTGTTCAGTATAAAAGTAAAAACTGGGTAAATAGATAGGCTGTGCAAAATAAAAAATGTTTTCTATATAGTTAGTTAGGCAAAAATGTAATGTATAACAGCTGGCGTGACTGTAAGTCTAACATAACAGAACAGAACACTACTTCTTGCTTTTCAGCTCTCTTGGTTTACACTGCCTGGTTACCCTGGTTACCAGGCAGTAACCAATCAGTGACTAGAGGGAGGGCCACATTGGTCATAACTGTTGCATTTGAATCTGAGCTGAATGCTGAGGATCAATTACAAACTCACTGAACAGTTATGTCCCATGTGGCCCCCCTTCAAGTCGCTGACTAACTCAGATTTAGGGAGCTGAACAGCAGGAAGTTGGATTATGGCTATTATATTAGACATCCAGTCACTCTAGCCTTTAAAGTTTGCATTTTTCCCTGACTAACTATATTAGAAACATTTTTTATTTTGCACAGCCAATCTATTTACCCAGTTTTTAATTTTACCCTGAACTGTTCCTTTAAGAGGATAAATTCTTTGACAGCTCTATAAGGAGATTTCAATTTAGATTTAAATGCGTCAAGTCATTCATGTACTGATTAACATTCGATTAACCTAATGTCAATTGAATTCCTCCCGTAATAAAGCCCTTATTCATTACTGCGTGTCTCTAACTGCTGTCAGTTCATTTTCTCATGCAAAACCAAAGAATGACTACATGACTGCACTGGTCTCTGGTATATCTATGGTTTGCATTTTGTTCTAACATATACTGGCTCACGCCAATCTTCATGCATTTGTGTTTAGTCACATAAGTGAAATTGGTGTATTGGTAGAAAATACATTTAAAACACCACTGTTTGTGATGTGGCTCATCTACCTTTGACTTTGGCTTAAAGGAGGAATGGACCACTGTCAGGATTTGTGGACACCAACCCTACCTGCTGTAAACTATGAATACAAATAAGGTGTTATTAGCTCTGCTGTAATATTAGAGGGCACCAATGTCCTTGTACCTAGCAAAATAATTAGATATGTTTCAGAATGAAAGTGGTCACTCCTGCTCCAATCTGCCTGGTAAGGGGCCAGTGGTGTAACTAAAGTGTGCCAGGCCTCCTACCAAACAATCTTCAGAGGGGCCCAGCTCATTCCAATCACCATCCACCCGCCCACTTCTTGCCTACTCTCCACCTGACCCCGCCCACTCACCACCCTGACCTCACCCACTCCCTGCACAAACCCCACCCATTTCTCAACTCAATGCCGACTTGTGGTAAGATTGCTGCTGGGGAAGGGGGTGGGTGGGTTCTTGTTAGCTATAGAGGAAGCAGATCTTCCTCTATAATTACAACACTGTGAGGGACAATTTCTACTAAGTTTGTACAATGCCAAGGTCACAGCAGTAGGTGCACTGTGAACACTGTGCCTATAAAGAGCAGTATGTTTGGCAATCCCCAAAATGAAGGCTCCAAAGGGAAACAGCCCAAAGCACTGAACCCTCCAAATAATAAATCTCCACTGAGCCACATCTTAATTTTCAATGGCATTTATGGTCTGGCATTAGCGATAACCTTTTTATTGTTAATGATTAATGGGACATGCCATGTTTTCTATCGACTTGTAGAAAACTAGGGTAATACACAGCAGGACATTCCTTTAATAAGGGGTAGTTGTCTTTCTGTGTAGGGACTTATCCTCCGAGCAGAATATCCATGGTCCAGATTCTGATAAAATATCTTAAAGGAAATGTTCAGTATTAAAATAAAAACTGGCTAAACAGGCAGACTGTGCAAAATAAAAATATATATAATATATAGTTAGTTAGACAAAAATGTAATGTATAAAGGCTGGAGTGGATTTCTAACATAACAGAGAACACTACTTTCTACTTTGTAGCTTTTTTGGTTTCCTCTGATTGGTTATCAGTAGTGATGGGCGAATCTCCCGAGATTCGCTTCGCCGAAAAATTAGCGAATCGAGTCGCGGGACGCTTTTGACGCTCGTCGCGCCGGTTCCGACGCGCGTCACGTCGTTTTTGGCGCACGTCGCGTCGTTTTCGGCAAAATTTTGCTAAGCGAAATTTCGCTGGCGATTCGCAAATTTATTCGCCAGCGGCGAATCGCAGGAATTCTCAGCGAATTCGCCCCTGGCGAATAAATTCGCCCCTCTCTAATTATCAGGCAGTAATCAATCGGTGGCTTGAGGCGTGGGCCACATGGGCCATAACTGTTGCTTTTGAATCTGAGTGGAGCTTGAGGGTATTATGTGAACGTGGACAAAGCCATCCTTTTTGTAATACATCTATATTAGATGGAACACATTTCTCAAAGGAAAAAGCTGAATTTCTTCAAAAAATACACTGGTGGACATGGATGAATATAAGCCATTTCAATGATAATTTTGTATGATGACTCTTTCTGTATTGGGGTATGTTATGTTTTGGTAGCCGAGGATGAGCAGAGTATAACAGTGCTTTATTATCATGCAGCCAGTAACTTGAACTCTAACCCTTTTAAGCAGTATAGAAAGTACAGTGTATGCACAGTATACTCTTGTGCACAGTGACACCTACAGGCACCTTGCACAAACACCACAAATCCCACCTGTATTAGGAAACATTTGGGTAAATGTAATAAACAGAAATCATAACTTTATGCATAGTAAAGCAATATTATACATTCTTCACAACACAATGTCCTTGGTCCATGCAGGTAGTTTTCTGATTCTTCCAGTACGCTTTATATGTTCACTTTCTTCAGGCCTATTGCAGTTGGCATCTGGAGTAGGAAAATGTCCTTCATCAAATGGAGCTTCTCCAAAGTCATATCTAGCAGGAGCAAGACTACTTGCATTCTATATGGGTCCATCAGACAGTTCATATGTGTATGGTCCTTGCTGGTGTCTCACTTGAAGTGGTGTAGTAAATTTAGACTCTCCTTGTTTCAGTAGTCCTGGTTTCTTATGGTTTCTGTAGTGCTTCTTTCAGACTTCGATTGAAACAATTAATTTCTCCATTTGCTTGTGGGTAATTTACTGAAGATTTTCTATGCACAATATTCCTCTCTATCAGAAAGATTTCAAACTCAGATGAAACAAACTGTTGTCCATTGTCTGATATTGACTACTTTGGATTACCTTCTCTGTTGAAGACTGTAGACAGAAATGCTATTATTGTAGCTGATTTTACATGAGATACAAATGCATTTTCTGGCCATTTACTGTAATAGTCTGTCAGAGTTAAAACAAATCTGCAGTCTATAGGAGCATCCGCAAAAAGACCCACAACACCAAAAGGACTGGCTGAAGTGGTGGTGTATGTGTGATAGCTGTTTTGTCATGATTCTGACAAGTAACACAACAACCAATGGCAGCTACCACATCAGCATCCATTGCTGGCCACCAGTATAGTTCTCATAGTTAGTGATGGGCGAATCTACCCAGTTTAGCTTAGCTGAAAAATTTGCGAAATTGGCGGAAAAATTTGCAAAACGAGTTGCGGCACGTTTTTGATGCGCGTCGCGTCATCTTCGACGCACGTCGCATAGTTTTTGGCGCGTTGCGTCAAAAGCGACGCGCGACTCGTTTTTTAAGCGAATTTTCGCCAGGCTAATTTTTGCTGCCATTTCGCGAATTTATTCGCCAGCAGCGAATCACGGGGATTCGCCGCGAATTCGCCCATCACTACTCATAGTCTTTGTTTTGTATGTACAATTCCTTGATGACTCTCATGTACAAGTTGTATGAGCTTTTCTCTCAAGGTCTCTGGTACCAGTAAGCGGTGAGCTCCACAGACAAAATAGCCATCTACTAAGGACAGTTTGTGTATAATTCTATAGGGAGGTTGAAGATCAGGCCTGAGTTTCTTCTCAGCATTTGGCCATTCGCTTTGTAAGATATCCCGCTGTTTTACTGGAATTGGACATGTGAGGCAAACTTGCTTAAAATCAGCAGCTGTAACTGTAGATGATAATATATCAGTCAATGCTACAACTTCTATGGCCTCATCCAGTGTATAAAACTCTGCAAGTAAAGGTAAATGTGACAAACAATCAGCAGTAACAGTTTTCAAACCTGGTTTGTAATTAGAAATTTTACTTCCCACAGTATTCCCAGCTATTCCCATAGTTGAATTCGAGGGTTTTTTAACCCTCAAATTCAACCCATAGTAAATCTGCCCCAATATGGGTAAAGTATTTTACTGAAAATAATTTAGGAATGGGATACATTAATCAGGAACCTGTCAGCCATCTTTCAGAGAGCCTATTTTAAGCAAAAAATCCCAATTTTTAAAAATGTTCTTTTTCTTTGTTATAGTAAAACAATATCTTGTATCTGATCCTAACTAATTTCCATGAATCCATATTAATGTCAAAACAACCCTTCCGGGTTTATTTAAGGTTTAAGTGATTTAAAAATTATAGAAAGATCCCTTATCAAGCAAAACCTCAGGCCCCAGGCATTTTGGATAATAGATCCATTACCTGTATGTCACTTAACAGTAGGGCTTCTACATTGTATCTTCTCAAGTGTTTTATTTGTAATAATCAAGGTTCTATTACTAATAAAGGTTCTATTACTAATAAAGTAAATTAATGTGCCCAATATAAATGTGTATTGTTCAGTAAGAGTCATTGTAAGTATCTGCACTTTTTATCAAGGAAAGAGGCTGATATACTGTATAAACATTTGCCAGCCACTGAAAACAAATTCCACATCAAGGAGAAGCTCATGTGCTTTGAACAGACACAGCAGAACATCTCTATTTAAACGTCACAGTAATATCAAATCTCCTTTATCTGGGGAGCTTTCAAAAGAATAAAGGCATTCTGCAACGTAAACCCATTGTTCCACGGCCTCTGCTTTGTGGGATGACAGCAAAATAGCAGAGTGGCATTTGCTCTCTGAGATGTGAACTTGAAAACACTTTGAATGGACCCAAAAGACGGGCTTTTTTTTAAGAAGAAGATTTCATGACTAGACTTGCAGCTTCTTTGAAGCGCAGTGGACACTACAATAGCATCTCCTTCATAATTAAAGGCGCATTTATACTAGAAGTGGTTGTGGTGGGGAGGAGAATAACAAATCCCTTAGATACATTTTAATGCTCAGTTTTATTTTGCTCTATCCACCACATAGCAGTTCTAATAATAGCATGTAGATAGCAGCCATATTTTATGATATTATTGTAGAGGGAGTCTACATGTTATGTGTTATGCAGGGTTGGACTGGGCCATCAGGACACCGGGCCTCTGGCCCTTGTAGACCCCGTCAGCCCAGACCCGCTGTTGGCACCTCCTTCCGACCTCAATCCCCGCCCCCCCATCATAGCTGAGATCAGAAAAAAAGGTTGGGGAAGGGGGGGCTGAGGTATCTGTGTCTTCACCATTGGGGCAGGGGCCTGGTTGAGATGAGTGGGCCCCCAAGTAGTGACCACAGTGAGCCCTGGGCCCCCCAGTCCAACCCTGGTATTATAGAGTATTGTGGAATGAGTTACTGTTTATGGTGGCGCACAGGGTTCCTATACACTTGGATGCAGAGGTTGGACAATGGAATCTGACTAGCCTCTGGAGGGTGGATTGGGTGGTTTGGTGTTGGTGTGGGTCACATACTACATGAACTACCCCAAACGGACTCTAACTAACTAGTTCTTGCCAAACTAAGGCAAATACAGATATGACACATGATTGGTTTATTTCATGAATTTTACAAATTTGATTTTGTGGAAATTAAAAATAAAATAATGGGTTTCTCCCTAGGAAACCAAGCATGCTAAGCCAAAATAAAATGTTCATTGGTGGAATGGCTCTACAGCGGCAAAAGGGAAATATATTTATAAAAGAGCATGGATGCTGTTCAAAAAGCTGCAAGGACAGATCTTCTCTGAATCAATAGTTTACAATTGAACTAACTGACAGGCACTTATTTCCCCCAGCTGTCATATTCATCCTCATTGGTGTCAGTTTCAGTAACATTTTCTGAATATTGATGGCCAAGCAAATGTAGAAGGGAGAGGATCTCATTCTCCGGGTTGGATGGTAGCAATTGGCTCAGCATTCTCCGCAGTAGAATCGCCGGAATGGCATCAGCATCAGGCACTTAGTGTCTAACATAATTAATCATTCTTATTTATCAGACAGCAACAATGACAACATCTTGGAAAAGAAGTAATAAGACACAATTATACTCAAAAGCAGGGGACAAGCATGTGACTCATATTATGTGATTCAGTAGCTTATGGCTCTGCTACTGGAGCAAACAGAGTAATGTCTCAGATAAGGTCTAGTAACCCACAGCAACCAGCCATATATATTTTTTTTAAATGATTTACCAGTAAATACCAGTTGGTGGTTAATTGACAAGGCAAACTAGACCAGAAGTGTACATTTTATTGCATAATCCCCAACATGTTCTGACCTTGAAGAGCGTTTCTCAATATCCACAGATGACTCATGACTATGAAGCCTCAAGCTGCCTTTTACTACTGTTTGGTAGGTATAGTAGCTTCCTAGAGTTATGACTTTGCTTTTAGAACCAAAAGCTTGGTTCTCAGCACTTAGTACTAAAGAGCTAATAGTCGTTGTTTTTTTACCCATAAAGAGGATCACCGCACCAGAGGCCACCCCTTCAGACTCTGGGAAAAGAACTTTGAAGCAGCCTAGAAACAGTGAGGACAGTGAGGTTGTGGAATGCAGTGCCGGGTGATGTTGTGATGCTGATTCTGTTTAAGAATGGCTTGGATGATTTCTTGGACAGACATAATATCAAAGGCTATTGTGATACTAAGTTCTATGGTTAGTACATGGGCATATATAATCTTATAGCCTTATATTCAGCAAAACAGGTATGGTAAAGAAACTGGGCAAAAACAGGGCTTAGCTGCACAATTCAGGTCATTTATTCTCACTGGTGAAAATAAAGCACCTAAATTTTGCAGCTAAGCTCTGTTTTTGATCAGTTTCTTTACCATACATGTTCTACATCAAGAAAGTTTTTATGTGTGGGCAGATGTTGGTAAAGCAATGGATTGAGGGGCCAATGGGGTTGCCATATCAGGGACCCTATTAGGGGAACCCTCACCCCAGTCATTATATCCTAATTTGGCATTCCAGGTGCCACAATGCCATCTCAGTGTCACAAACTGCACCCTAAATCAAGAACCAGTGCTAGGCTCCCTGTTCTTGGCTCTTTCTTCTGCCCATAACAGCCGCCTTTCACCTCGGGAGAAGTCCTCGGTCTTACTAAGAGGGGAACAAAGCTAAAGGTTCTGGACAGGAAAAGGGGCACAATATTCTCACTACGGAAACTAGATAAAGTGACGACACTTGAAAGACAGACCAGACAACATAGCATGGAACAGGTAGGCTGGGCCAGCACAAGCAGAATAGAGAATTGTCAGACAGGCAGGGATCAGGATTGGAGAATGTAGAGTAGTCAGAGGACAGATACAAGGTCAGGATTGGAGAGATCAGAATGGTCAGCAGGCAGGCAAGGGTCAGGATACAGAGTTCAGAATAGTCAGGCAATGACTATGAATAGGTTTCATGAAGAATAGAACACCCAGGAAGTTAACAAATACAGCCAAACAATGGGCAGAGTCCTGTACACTGAAATCCCTTTAAATATTATTTGAATTTCGCGCCATTGCAGCATGACGCCATCACACCAGCGTCAATGCACCTTTGAAACCCAGAAGTACACGCCGCACGCGCCATAGAGATAACTGGCACAGGAGGATAAAGGAAGAACGTGGCGGGTATCCCCACTGGAGATGCGACCCCACTGCCTACTAGACCACCAGGGTCCTTACACCCAGCTTGTACCTTTTATTTCTTACCACCATTGGGTGAAGGGTGTGCCCGCAATGTACAGGAGATGGACTGTGTTGACGGAGCTCACAAGAACTGGTCTCTGGCCCAGTCCAACCCTGGTGGCAGGGACTCTTAAGCTCAGCTTCCTTAGTGGGCCATAGAACTCCCAGTCCAACACTGGCCACATAGCATCTGTAATCTCATATACATCTTGTCTGCTGGATTGTTCTGGAAAGAGTAAGCTTGAATACATTCTATAGGCAAAGAGAGAACACACCAATGTATCTGGCCTATCTGTCTGACCCTGACTCCTGCATTAAGAGACAGATTGCTGAGCGAGGGTTAGTGAATCAATTTTTATATTTATACATAAGAAATTCCTTTTTGACATGAAGCTTATATTACATTTCCAGTTCTACGATTAAGAGCTGCAGTTTTTGTTCAAGCTTTACTCCTATCACAGGTTATTATCTTCATCGTAATGCGGCTGGGAAACTATTTTCATGATAAGCATCAGGTACAGTATGTTTCAAAATGAAAAATAAAATCGTTTACAAGATTATGAGATTCCATGAAAAAATGTTCTGGCAGCAGTGAATGCCTCCCCAAGTTTACAGTCTAATTAATCATGGTCAGCCAAGCAGAAGAGGAATAAGTGCAGTCATTTTGCATTGCCAGGCTTTTATCTCAGTTACTTAAGAGACGATGCTGTAATTAAATTTAGGATTGAAGAGACTAGGATTCATTTTGGAAATTACGTCAAACAAAAATTGAGCAAACTTATTTCAAGAAAACAGGAGAAAACATGTTAGACAATCTGAATACATTAAAAGAGATGTCATTTTTTATAATATGTATGCCTTATATGTAGGAGGCTCCAACAATTTCCCCTTACGGTTGTAACTGGCAGTTTTACAACTGTTGTAATGCTTGCACAATTGTTTCCACTTTGTAACTAAGCATACTTATCTGAGTTACTCTAGTGATTGATACTGTTAAAAGAGAACGAAAGCTAAAAGCCTACTAAAGCAGAGGCAGAAATATTGTACATTATGTTTTGGGCTCCTGTACCTGCAAAAGACAACCACAGCCCTTCAGCATTAAAGATCTGTGTCTCCAAAGATGCTCCAGTAGCTGAAAAGGCTGATTAGTAAATAATTCAGATTATTGGTGCATGTCGGCTCAGAAATCAACACAATTCTGTGAATGTAATAGTCAGCCCTGTAGCAACACATTAAACGACAGGTCAGCCTCATTTTCTGCTTGATGATTTGCGATGAACCCTGTGCTAAGATTCTCAACTGCAATAAAAGCCCACTGAGCATGTGCATGTCATAGACACTCCTAACAGAACCCAAGATGAGAAACTCCTGTGACAACTGTGATTCATTACTACTATTACTCGAGATGCTGAACATATAGGCTGGTTCGGTAAATTCATTATATAAAATATGGCCTTTCTAGCCATAATTCTAGTTCTCCTTTAAGGCATCACAATACTGCAATTAAACACCATCTTTAAAGAAGAAGTCTACCCATCCTGCGCTAAACCCCACCCCCTGTAGGCCCCCTCCCCCGGCCTACCTCCCCCCTGGGCAAATGCCCCTAAGTTGCTACTCACCCCCTCAGCGCAGGTCCTGACTAGTGATGGGCGAATTCGAGGTGAATTCCAGCGATTCGCCGCTGGCGAATAAATTCTCGAAACGCCAGCAAAAATTCGCCAGCAAAAACGAGTCACGCGTCAAAAACGACGCGCGACTCGTTTCGCGAATTTTTTCGCCAATTCACAAATTTCGCTGGAAATTCGCAAATTTTTCGGCGAAACGGGTGAGATTCGCCCATCACTAGTCCTGACCATGGAGTTTGCAAGCACCATCTTCTCTCGTGCAGTCTTCTTCCAGGATCCATTGGCGTTTTGCACATGCAGTAGGAGCATTTGCTAGTTCAGCTCTACTGCGCATGCTCTGAAAGTCATGAAGTTTCAATCGGAAAACATTGTGACTTTCGGCGCATCACTAACTCCTCCAGGAAATAGTATCCAGCAGTCCAGAGATGATACAGAGACTGTAAGCTCTACGGGGCAGGGACCTCCTTCCCACTATGTCTCTTACCACATAGCACTCAACCTCTTTGTCCAGTGGTTCTGTATATATTTATTATGTGATTTGTCTCCCCCGTGTATACTTTTTAGCACTGCGGCTCCTTAACAGTGCTTTACAAATAAAGTTATACATACATACATACATCAAGATCCAAAATCAAGATGGCTGTGTGAGCACATGACAGCCCTTGTTATAGTCCAGTGGTGCAGCAGCGACACCTTGTGTAATCCTCCGGTAATGTTGCACCAGCATAAAGGCTCTGGCCCCTGCTAGAACTCTTGGAAACCTCACACGCAAGCCAAACACGGGGGAATTCCAGACCGTAGGATTAACCCTACAGGTCCCTACATTTGTATGGTGGCTAGGAATTGATTTTCTGATCGGACATGTTTGAAAAGGTCATCTGGAAATACATCAGCCGATCAAGCACCATTTCCTTCAGCTCCAATGATTTGGGCTGACATCAGAACATCAAGAAGTTGCTCATAATGTATATAGTCCCCTGTATAGTATAGAGTATGTCACCTTTCTGGAACTGGACAATCAGGTAAGTCTGGAGTTATATGAGTTTTAAAACCTGAAGAACAGACCAGAATCGGCATATGGTTTAGGGCCACGTGTAGGTAATGTATATGGAACTGCTCAATGAGTATAGTAATAGCACAACAGACAATGTGCCCATAGATACTGATGCTTTGTGGGGTCCAGTAACTTTTACAAAAGCCAATAAGAAGGAATGCATATTGGTGATAACAGGGCTGGTCAGTGTTCAATGGTCCCTGATTTAAGACTAGGTGCAGTGTGCGGTTATAGGTTTCCAGTGCCCCAAACTACATCATGGTTCTGGGAATCAGATGACCCTGTAGTCCAGAAGATAAGTGAGAGCTGCCTGTCACAATGTCTATAGTTCTTTATAGGGCTACAGACCTGGGAAACGGTACAGCGGGCCAGTGCCTTCTGACTGTTAGCTTTAGCCTTCTACCTCTAACAGGTTTATTTGAAGAGAAATGCAATACTACACATAGAGCTGTACAAACCATGCACATTCTTCTCTATAAATACAATCGTTGCTGAATCAATCAAAGCATTTTGCTTCTATCACACATTACATAAGTGTGACCTATTTACGCCATACTGCTGTGGGAGATGAATCAATTGAGTCGATGCCGATCGCACCCTCTTACAAGGCAGCGCTATTAAGTTGACTGGCACACACTACAATTTCATGACATCCAACAACAGGTTGGTGAATCATCCCTCTGTTTCAGAACCAATTTATTATTTTATTTTGAAGATTATCTTTCACACAAAGAGATCCCACTGGAAGACAGGGGGGTAGTCATTTTATTGGCACAAAAATGCAATGAATAAACGCTGTCAAGATGAACCCACATATCTACACTCTTTCACTGCCATTGCAAGGCACTTTGTTGTTGGTGTAAAGATCCTACAGCATATGGTGACTACAAGCCCCT
>CM044432.1:13403972-13414153 GCA_024363595.1 Xenopus borealis | reverse complement strand
CGCTATATTTCAGACTATCACCCTATAAAAAGTAAAAGGCACCAGCATTTTTTGGGACTTAGAAAACATTTCAAGATTTTTTCTTCAAACTCTTATCTATTGTATTGAACGTCATTAGGTCTGACCTGACGAAGTAAAATCAAGCGCAAGAGGTAACGTTCAGTAAAATGGGCATCTTAGTGAATTAGCATAGTTACGATCCTTCGTCAGTGCGCAACTTGGCCTGGTGTAAGGGTGCAAAGTTGCGCTAGTCTATCTACTTTTCACCAGGGACACTGTTAGTAAGTTGCGAAATGACATCACGCTGGCGAATTAGCGCTAGACGCTTCACACTTTAGTGAATTTGCCCCACAGTTTCTTCCTCTCCATTAGCAACAATTCTGTGTTCCTCCCAAAAATCAATGATCCTGCTGTTTGCTGTCCAGCTTGTGCCTAGAAAGAAACCTGCAACTTTGCAAATGCAGAGAATCCTACTGCCATGTCTGGTAAAGTAATTTACATTTAAAAATTGCTCATCCGGTCGCAGCAACCTGAAATACATCAAAAACATTTTGCAGACTTTGGAGAATAGTATATTCCTGTTCCTTCTGGTGGATGATGGCTGGGGTCCATTAGATATTCTGTATGCTGAAAATTTGCCTGTTCATTTTTGTGAGAATAAACACAGGGACCCGTATATGCATGCAAGGGCCCTTGTCTAGGGTGCCAGTTTAGAGGGATAGCCCTAAGCTGCCTATATAGGAAAAAGACTAAATATGACAGCACAGTTGGGTGCCAATGCACTACGATTGCCACCTTTCTCTGCGAGGTCTGAGCAAGAGGATTGGGTGGGGATGTCAGGGACAGACCTGGCGCCACATGAATGGCACCAGGTTCATCCCCGTGCTGGCACCAGGTTTGTCCCCACATCACCATGACCCCCTCCACAGCTCAGATTGTATCAATGTATTTGACCCAGGCAGCCCTTCTGAAAACCAAGCTGTCTGGGCCAAAACCAGAGAGATGGTAACCCTATAACCCAAAGACTGCATTACAGTTGCTAATTGAGATAATGTCACATTAAGGAAAAATCTCTTAAACTGGTCTTAAGCCTGGTAACCCAATTGGGGAAACAACTTCTTACTTGATTACCAAATTGGAGAACTATAACTAACACCATCATATTCCCAAGTTGTAGAACTATAACTCACACCAACTTTGCTCTACATAATCGTTGTTACAAGACTGGGGCAATTACTCAGTGCAACCTAGGAGGTTTTGGAAAATTCCTGTGATTTTAAATAAGTGACCACCTACCTGAATCATTTTGAAAAGAATTGTATATATTGATATTGTTATATGTGTGGTTGCTGGCTGGCCAGGTTTTAATATGGATAATTTTTAATGTGAAATAAAACTGTTATACCTTCAGAGGAACTTGGTCATCTAATACACCTTTAATCCATTTCCAACAGCATTGCAGTTGTGCCAATTGTTAATGGAAAGGGGTTGAGCTAAGTTCCAGTCGCTAGGGCAGAAGAGGCACCTGTCAGTCCATCCCCCCATCCCGGGCGCCTCATACATGTGCATGCCTTGCATGTGCAAACTGCATATGGTAAGTGGGCGAGGTGGCTGACTGGATTCCCTAGGGTGCTGGGTCAGCTTGGCCCACCTCTGATATGCTATAGCATCATATGCAAAGGGTACAAAATGCAAGGACCTGTGACTTTGGGTGTTCATCCGCGAGCAGGGTGCACAGTATTTGCCTGTTTTGTGCCCTATGTATAAAAAACAACCCCTCATCTTCTGCACCTCCATGTAAACCTCAGACCTCCCATCAGTATGGTTCCTAGATGCATGCAACCCACTGCTAATGCCAAGTGACATCCCATGTCCTCCAGTCCAAGAGTCAGAATCTGAGTAATAGAATAAATAGGCCAAAGTTTGCACGGGTCTAGTCTGGGTTGAGGCACTCAGCTCTTCAAATCTAAGAATTCGAGTAAAAAGCAAAAAAATGATTGTCAGACTAACTACCTGCCACTTGACTGAGCAGTTGATATGTAAAATCCAAATTATCCCTGATAAATGAAACCACTACACAGAGCAATAAGAATGCCACTCTGACCAGCTCCGCAGGGAAAACCTTTCTGTGCATAATTCAACGGGCCGCATTTCGTGCACAGATCCTTATTTTCAAGTGCAGATGGAAAGCAAACATCCATATAACTGAACAAGCCAAAAACGACTTTATCTCATTTTCGTTACCTGCTTAATCTTGTCAACTGTAATTTGTGCTTCATAAATCAGAATCTTATCCTCTGCGGATTCCTTTTGGAGCTCCACCGTTTTGTCCGGGGAATGATTCTCCGTCTCTGAATTTGACTGAAAAAGAAAAAAAGCAATAGAGATTGGGCTTGATGAGTGCAAAACCAACTTCTGTTAACATAAGGCGTTTTAAACTGGAATGCAATAAATTTTCATGTATAATGACTGTAAGCTCCATGGCATCTGCTGAGCCATTTCTTTCTGGAGTGTGCAATTCACGCGTTCCACAGCAGTCCGTGCTATTACTGCTTGGATCTATGTGTACAGCAGTAGGAGAGCAGTGACCCAGCTGAGAAGATAATAGTCCCATTTTACTAGACACAATTATAATGAGGTAACATTGGGAAAATCGACACTGTATCGCAATGCTCACAATGATTTTTGTGTTCAGTCAGTTTTTCAATAAAAACGTGATGATTTTTTTTTACGTACAATGGTTTTCTCCAGCTGGTGTTGCCCCCTGTGTGGTTTTGAACCAGGCTGCCTGGTTTTCAAAGAAGTTGTCTTGTTCAAAGCCTTCTGCATGGTTTGCTCAGATTTTAAAACCAGGCAAATTTTATTGCATTGCATGGTGCTTGATGTCATGACCCCTAATGTTATTGATCTACCCCAATGCCATTGACCCACCCCTAACATCACCAACCTGCCCCCTGGTGTCATGACTCCACCATTGGTGTCACTAAATCTGCCTCCTATTGCCACAGGCCTGCCCTTTTCTCAAGTTTTAAAACCAGGCAAGTTTCACAACTATGAATGGTGCGTGATGTCAGAACAATGCCCCAAGTATCATTGCTCCACCACAATGTCACTGATCTGCCCTTTAACATCACCAGCCTGCCCCCTGGTATCATGACTCCGCCCCTACTGTCATTAAACCTGCCCCCAAAAGCCACAGGCCTGACTTTTTCTCTGGCTTTTGCAGCCAACAACAGTCTGTAACAAACCTTCACATAACTTCACCAGTATAGCTGTCATACTTACAGGCCTATAACTGCCAGACTGAGATCATAATCCCTTTTAAAATATTGGGATAACATTATCTTTTTCCAATCAATAGGTAAAACTCCTACTGAAAGCGAGTCTGAGAAACTCTCAATGGTGAATAGCATCAGGCAAAAGGGATTATAATGAAAATGGGACTTATCTGGCAAAAAACAGGACCACCATATGGGGTTTACATTTAAGTGCAGCTGAAAAAAGTGTGACTCCTCAAAACAAATTCATGAAAAATTAGCAGCAAGTGGCACTGCCATTTCAAATTCACTATATTAACAGTTCCAAAACTGCTAATATCTTGAACACCAAAAGTACCATGTCTGGTGTTAGCCACAAAAACGTGTTTGTTCAAAGTACAATTACAGAGTAAAGGTGTCCATACACTCTGAGATCGGCTTGTTTGGTGATGTAGCCAAACAAGCGGATCTCTCCCAAATATGCCCACATTGAAGCGGGTGATATCGTGCTGATCCAATCGTGGGCCCTAGGGCCCAATGATCAGTTCATAACGAAGGTAAGCAGGTGGTCGGAGCGTGGGACCCCATCAATAAACAGATGCACCCGTGATCCGACGGGATTTTTAATCCTGCCAGTCCGACATCTGGATGATTACCGGCCCATCTATGGCCACCTTTAGCCCTGTAACTTCTTTATTGAACATATTATTGAGGCAACAGATGGCTAAGATAGTAATCATAGAAAGCTTTCAGAACTTTCTATCTCCTTTTTCCAAGCAGATAATCGGCTTTTGCTTTAATCTCTTTTGTTATTTTTCATTTCAGAAGTGTTACACCAAATCCATATGAATGTAAAACATAAGAATTTTCTCTACTGCAAACAGTGGCGTAACTACTCCCTTGTGGGCTCTGGTACAGGATGGACCTTACCTCTATAAATCCCATGCTGGAGTGTTGATAGCATGTGCTGTAAAATTTCCCCCTAGATAACTGCCTGCCATAACTATCATTGTGGCTCTGATGGGCCCCAAGGGGGTATGGACCCTGGTGCAATTGCACCCACTGCACCCCTGGTAGTTACGCCACTGACTGCAAACACAATTAAAAAAGCCACTACCCTAATTTGTCACTTTTCTTAAAAAGTCACTTTTCTAATGCCACTTTATATGCTGATCTTCATATCATCACACACAGTTGACATATTGTATAATAGGATAAATAGAATAAATAGAAGCAAACCAGCAATGTATTGATTTATTGTACAGGTATATTTAACCTATGCCATAATATTTTACAATTTCAAAAAAATGGAAGGTTAATAATGGCCTCAAGCCTTCATCTTTATCCTGTGGTTCTGAAGCTGCCTCTGAAGCTTGGCAACAGCTGTTGTGCCTCAGGTTAGATACCAATGGCCTGAAGAGAGAATTTACCAATTTATGCACAAAATACCTTTTGCCCCCACAGGTCTCTAAACTAAATGGTTTTTATAGAATTGTGAAATACCAAAAAATGTCTATAAAGCTCCCCAGGCTGCTTTGTATGATATAAATACTATTCAGGCCTTTACTAACCTTAAGTTCTTCAACTGAGAAAATATCAACATTAAAATATACATTTTAGAGTACATAAGCATGAGCTGATACATAAGATATGAGTAGGAACAAATCTACCTGCTTCTCAAACTCAGAGATATCTTTGTCTATTTTAAGCAACTTTGTCATCCTCCATTCAGTCAGGTAGACCTGAAGTAATGCTCGTCCTTGTCATCTTAAGGTGGCCATAGACAGGGAGATATTGCCAAACGAGCGGCTCTCGGCCCTAGGACCCAACGATCAGATCATAATGGAGGCAATATGGGCGGTCGGATCGCGGGACCACATATATTCAGAGATCTGACTAGGTTTTTTAACCTGACCGATCGAGATCTGCCGACTTTCGGCCAGATATCGATCGGGAAGCAGTCGGATGGCCCCACACACGGGCCAATAAGCTGCTGACTCGGTCTGTCGCCAGCTTTTATCGGCCCAAAGGCGCCCATACACTGGTCGATAAAAGCTGCCAACAGACCGATGGCAGCTAAGACTCTTAACCATAATGAATCAGCTGAAAATAATGTATTGAATCCCTTGGATACATACAGTACAGGCTTAAAAATAAGAACAATTTTTACCCGGTTGAATTTAGAGGCCCATTAGTGGAACAGTTTCAGAGGAGAGTAGAAACAGAGCTATGGGCACTTTAAGAAAAAAATAACTAAAAGTAATAGATTTGGGAATTTAAGTTATGTGGAAAAACAAGAACTATGGAGCCTTAAAAAGGATAAGAGTATAGTGATAAAAAATGCAGACAAGGAAGGGATGGTAGTGGTACAAGACACCATGGCATTTAAAAAAAAGGCCAAAAGACAGTTAAAAGATTCACAATTCTGAAGAGTGATCCTACCAAACTTTTTAAATCTAAGCTTGTTAAACTTGTGGATAGTGGTGAGGGACTATTTCGTTCCCACAGCAGTGACTATACCAATATTCTATCATTTGCTAAAGGTCCATAAAAAGCGTTAGGTAGACCAATAATTTTGGGTATTGGATCTTTGAATAAACATCTGTCGGAGTGGGTGGATGCCCACTTGCAAATGTTGGTGGAACGGTTAGACAGCTATACTAAAGACACCACACATGTAATAGATAGATTTAGGTGGGAGGATGTGTATGGCTGGGGGACATTAGATGTTGCCTCACTATATTCTTCAATCCCACATGAATTGGGCAAACATACAGTCTGCTATCACCTGGAAAGGTATAGTGATTTCTCTGTAGATCTGAGGGACTTTTTGCTAGCATCTATTAGATTTCTTCTAGATCATAATTACTTTGCCTTTATTGTCACCAAGAATGTTTAAAGAGGAATGAATCCTGCTGAAAAAGGCTATATACCAAACCAAATCCTGGAATCAGCACATCTGTAGTTTCTATCAGGCAAATCTCTGGCCCTTGCTGTCCAAAAATAAATCCCAAAGTGTATGTCCCGGTTAGGTTATTGGATTGTTTTCTTTTAAATGAACATGGACAGTATAAGTGATGAGTTCTTCAACAGATAGCACATAGGCCGTCTTGTGTGTCAATAAGCATTACTATACATAGGGTCATCACTTCTGAATCCAGTCTCTCGATGTTGAATATTTATTTACAAGCAATAATTTCCTGCATAATGAATAATGATAATGAGTATCACCATCCATCTTGCCCCTAACAACACGCTTCAAGTAATAAGTGTCATTATGTGTGTAAATACTAATTATGTGGGACAGTGTGCTCATTATGAGCACATAAATACTGTGCCTCAATATACCCTGTACGGCATTTATTCCCAGCATCAAGGTTCCAGGTGTTCATTAACATGATTCAGCTGTCAGCAGCCGTCAGTGCATGTCGGTCAGTGTTGGATCCTCCAGGTATCAGCTGCACTGGGTTCATGCACTGTGACAACAGCTAACTTCAGACTACTATTTATGGCTTGTGCATGATCCCTATAGAGAAGTATTTCCTTACTGTATTCCCTAGATCCCAGCCAACACCACTACAACTGCCACCAAAGAAGTTCTAACTCAGGCCTACCAAACAGAAGGCCCATAGGCTGAATGCAGCTCTTCTGAAGTGTTTCACAGTCACTGAAATCATAAGAAGAGAATTGACAAACTACTGTACATGCAACACTTTGACAGCTCTTCTCTATTTAATGCAGAATTTAATGACATTCAGCCTCACTGAGGCAATACAAATACAATCCAATGGTTGCCCCATGTGTATTGACTCTTCATAAAAATGATCCCAAGAGTAGCTACCGTTTGCTAGGCCACATAAGAATATGCAATGAGGTTTGGAAGAAGAAAATTGTAATAGAAAAGATTTCCTTTTACAAGCGAGGAAGGTTTGGCCAGTGCAAGGAAGCTGGTGGCCACTTGAACAACTTCCACCCATGACAGATGGGGTATTTTCAACACAAGTCATACAAAGTAGAAGAATAGCAAAGTAGTGTGAGTTTAAATACTTTGTAAGCTCAACTGGCACCCCTTTATTCTTCTCTAGATGGTGATGTCACGAGTTCCACTATCAAATGAAAGTAAAGGAGACAGCTTTATAGCATCTCTACAGCCACACATTAGGCTTAAAAATTGAAATTCAGATCTTGAACTGTTGTTTTCAAACATTTGGGTTTCTTTGAGGTCCATTATATGTTAGCTTATAAGAGGGTTACAGACATATGAAATACTACCATATTAGCCATAACTCCCAGATTTGTAAAACAGAAAATGCTAATTTATGCCAAATTTGACCCTTATGGAACTTCCAGATGGGTTGCTAGGAGAAAGGCAAATCTGACCCTAACTGACCTTCAGGCTAGCTAGGAACCACTGCTCTAGAACCTACTTAGATACTCTTAACCAAAAGAGACCTTCAAGATCCACTATGCCGGTCCTGTCCAACTTTCTTCATATAGTAGGCTTCATATTTACACATTTCGGGAAGCTTAAAGGAGAAGGAAAGCTACCAAAGCAGTTTATTGCCAACAGATTAGCCTCAAAAGTACAAAATATAAGACTTATATTGCAGCTGCCATATTAGCTTGGTGTGACATCACTTCCTGCCTGAGTCTTTCACTCATAGCTCTGAGCTCACATTACACTGAGCTCACATTACAGCAGGGAAGGGAGGAGGGAGGTTGTGAAAGGGAGGGGGAGATAAGAGCAAACTGAGCATGCTCAAGCCCTAGCCCTGAAGTTTTAAGCTGAAAACAGGAAGTCTGATACAGAAGCCAATTTGTTCACAACAGAAGGAAAGAACATTTCTTTTGACAGAGAACTCAGAGCAGCATTACTCTGAGGTTTTACTGGTGTATTTATATAGACCTTTCTGATAAAGCTTACGTAATTTTAGCCTTAACTTCTCCTTTAATTGCTTTAAAATTACAGTGTCTTTTACAGAAAACTATGTAACACTAGCTCATTCCTGGGGAGTCAGGTTCAACCCAATTGTCTGGGACTGGAGAGCTCTGGCTTATGCTATAAATCATATATGATTATATATATGATTCAAATGACTACCAGAGAAATTCTCAAGAGGCCATAGGCAAACATATCTTTGACAAAAAATAAAAACTCACTAGTTATCTCATCAGTTCATTTATAAAGCAGCAGATAAAAATGAATTCAAATTCTTGCTGCTGCAGGATAAGCAAGCACAATTCAAACACACGACTAGAACCTTTTAGAAGAGTTTGTCAACAGCCGAAGAAGAAGTCACAAAGGCTACAGTCTCCCTTTAGAATCAGTCAACTTTTTGACAATTTAAAATGTAGGAATAAACAGAGTGTTATGCTACAGAAAAGGCTTATAAACCGCAACAATAAGGCATTTATGTCTCAAAAGTCTGGATGCTGACTGGACTGAGAGATATACATATCTGTACAACGTTTTTTTTTTGTTCCTTTAAACCAAGCTTGACCTCCTCATCCAACTTTTTGCCTCCAGAGAGGCTCTGGCATCTCCAGCCTTGACACTTTTTTTTTCCAGCAGCTGGGCCAGAAGTGATATCTCTCCTTTGTGC
The DNA here is from genome assembly GCA_024363595.1 of Xenopus borealis. Classification (NCBI taxonomy): domain Eukaryota; kingdom Metazoa; phylum Chordata; class Amphibia; order Anura; family Pipidae; genus Xenopus; species Xenopus borealis. The sequence goes on along the minus strand of CM044432.1, from coordinate 13,405,293 downwards.
TCCTCCAACACTTGCAGGAGATGCTGTCTGGGCATGTGAATCTTTAACATGTCCTGCATAATCCCAGTGTTCTGAATGTGTCCCAGAACTTCAACTGCTTTCTCTGCCAGGCTCCATCTCAGGTCTTCGAATTCCTCCAGAGTATCGCTGTCCTGCTTTTCCTATAGTTCTTCCATCTGCTGACAGTGATCGCTGCTCAGCTTCTTCCAGCAACCCAAATAGTGTTGAACATCTGTAGTGCAGGAAAATGCAAATATATAAATTAAAAGTTCTATGGATTACAATATGTATAAACAAATGAAGACCTAAAATGCAAATTTTTTGAGGAAATGCAAAAAAATGATTTATTCTGTCATTAATCTTTTCCAACTATGTTTATATATATATATATATAGAGAGAGAGAGAGAGAGAGAGAGAGACAGAGAGAGAGAGAGAGTGTATAGGTTACTGCACTTTCTATTCATCAACTCTTGTTATTGATCACCACCATTCCATAGAGGGATCTTTTGCGAATACACTCCCTATCTCGTGCTGGTAAAACTGACGTCCATTTGGGGTATTGAGAAGAGACACCCTCTATATACCCAACCCTGGCTATTCACTTTGACCCATTTATACTTACCAAATTAGACACATTCCATCGAGACCAATCGTAGCTCTCATTGATTCCCCAAATATATACAGCATATTATTGTTATTTGTCAACCAATTTCAAGGGAAATGCTGAATGACAGCTGGGGGTCCAACAATCCAAATACCATGCACGACCGTCCCTAGAAAAAGGGGAATACGTGGAGTAACCCATAGGCCTCTGATGAAGCTTATGACATCAGCGAAACGCGTCGGGCGGAAGTGACATCACCTCAAGTAGCAGTACACAGCACGAGGAGATAGAAGGGGAAGAATAACTGTGCCGGCTAAAATCAATATTCCCAATACTCCGGGACTGATCTGCACAGAGACTTGTGATAAGTACATGTGACTGAACTTCATTTTAATGTGAGTGTATTACTACTCTTTTAGAAATTACTTATACATAAATAGAATTACACTATGGATTTTCTACTCTCCTCTTTCTGGAGTTAAAGGGCACATCGCGAGGAGGAGTCACGCCTAAGAGTTGATATATACATTACTTCAAGCATTGGTCTAGTACATAAGTAGGCATTTCTACCACAGTGGTGGAGGCGTTTCCAAAATCTTTGGTGCTATAACTAGAGGGGAAGGAACAATTCCCAATAGGGATTACACCACTACACACTAGGGTGAAGTTATTAAAACCGGAGACCTCTGTTTTAAATGAGAACTAAACCCTAAAAT
>CM044432.1:13317580-13328170 GCA_024363595.1 Xenopus borealis | reverse complement strand
AATTTCACAGGAACTTTTTCGGCGAAACGGGACATCACTAATAATGAAGACATTGAGACATACATGAGACAATACTAAGTGCCCTTAAAAGGACCTCTTGTCTTTGTATGAATTGCGTGGTCACTGTCTCATTGCATTCCTGCCTTATGGTTTCAAATTAAGTGGTGAAAACAACTTCCCCTTATTTGCTCAGCCATGTGGACCTCATTAAAGGGATTTTCATTATGAACACAGTAAGGTTTTCTCTTCTGTATGGATTCGCATTATGGATTTTCTACACTATGGCAGAAATGATTGGCTAATTTATTGACTTGGACAAATAGAAAAAAAGCCATAGGGGGGTTATAATAATTGAAATTAATCAAAGAGATTTGATCCACAGATATATTGGATTGCCCTCTGACCACACTGGAGGTCTGTGTGGTTTCCCTTGGGATCAATATAAAAACGTTTTTAAAAATGGTTAGTAATGACATTTGAAGGACTTTATTTTCTCACAGACTCGCATGTTTAGATATTTAAGCTCACTTTATAGTCTTTGCAAAGCCTGGGTAATATATTTTACTCATGAGAATGAATCTGGTCACTTGGAGGACATTAAGCTACCCCTAAATTACCTAAATAATTAATTAAGTAATACTTATTTTGCTACATTTTTTATGAATTTATAAAACACAGGCCACAATAAGTTGCTTTGAACCTTGCTAGGAGACAATCCCCTAATGTAGGATCTTCCCTTAGAAAATGCAAAATGCAACACTTACGCTAAACACTAAATTTGTGTGAAGTATTCAAATATTCGCTCGTATTGTCTCTATTCCATTGTGCTACTATTTGAATATGCAAATTCAGGGGCAGATTTACTAAATTCGTTTGAAGGATTCAAATATTGACTCGAAAAGTCTCTATTCGATTGTACGACTATTTGAATATGCAGATTCAGGGGCATGTTTACTAAATTTGTGTCATGGATTCAAATATTCGCTCGAATAGTCTCTATTCGATTGTGCGACTTTTCAAATATGCAAATTAAGTATTTTCGACCATCGAATATAGAATATTCAGTCGCACTAAATAAATCGAATAAATATATATTCAATCGTTCGACTATCGAAGAACTTGCACATTAAATTTTTATTCGACTGCCTACTTCGCCAGATTGAACCTACCTAATTGCAATAGAAGCCTATGGAAATCCTCCATAGGCTTTTTTTCTAAGGGGCAAATTTACTATTACTCCCGGAAATTAACTCGACCAAATTCGCAATTCGATAAGCATTCGACCATCAAATGCTTAGCGATTGTTTTAGGCTATCATTTTGCTCGAATTCTCGACGAATTCATACAATCGGATAAAAAAAAAAATCGTGAAATTTCCTTCGAGTCTCCGAAAAATTTGAACGATTCGAACGATCAAACGCTCCGATCGTACGAATGGTATTCGAGCAGGACGTAGCCTCAGAAACCTATGGGCAGCTTCCCATAGGCTTCTGTTACATTTCGGTAGGTTCAATCTGGCGAAGTTGGCAGTCGCATAAATTTAAAATTTTGAATCCTTCGATCATCGAATGTTTGAATTATCCGATCATTCGATCTATTCGATATTGGTGAATCGAAGAGGCCAAATTTGCATATACGATTTCACGAAAAATTGGTATGATCGGTATTCGATCAAACTTCGATCATTTCACGTGAATTTCGTAAATTTGCCACTAAGTCTTCTGCCGAATTTCAATCGTATGATCGAACACTTCGAAAGGTTGATTTGTACAATTTTGGCGAATATTCAAATGTTTTTTCTGCAACTTATCGTAGAATCGTTCGATTGTATGATTCTGTTGAATAGTCAAAAACGCGCTCAAAACCGGCGAATATTTTATTCGATTATCTATTAGACCACGTATTTAAAGGATCAAAACAATCTGTGCATCCTATGTATGTAAAGAGATTCTGTTATGATTTTTATGATGTAGTTTTTATTTCTAAATTACACTGTTTACACTGCAAATAATTCACTCTACAATATAAAATTTTATTCCCGAACCAGCAAGTGTATTTTTTTAGTTGTAATATTCGTGTGTAGGTGCATCTCGGGTAATTTTGCCTGGTCATGTGCTTTCAGAAAGAGCCAGCACTTTAGGATGGAACTGCTTTCTGGCAGGCTGTTGCATCTCCTACTCAATGTAACAATGTGTCGCAGTGGGACCTGGATTTTACTATTGAGTGCTGTTCTTAGATCTACCAGGCAGCTGTTATCTTGTGTTATGGAGCTGCTATCTGGTTACCTTCCAATTGTTCTGTTTTTAGGCTGCTGGGGGGGGGAGGGAGTGATATTACTCCAACTTGCAGTACAGCAGTAAAGAGTGACTGAAGTTTATCAGAGCACAGGTCACATGACTGGGGGCAGCTGGGAAATTGAAATATATCTAGCCCCATGTGAGATTTCAAAATCAAATATAAAAAATCTGTTTGCTCTTTTGAGAAATGGATTTCAGTGCAGAATTCTGCTGGTGCAGCACTATTGTCCCATTACCGTATCCCTTTAATGATACATCTTTAAATATATCCCCATGAAAATAGAAATATTTATCTTCGTTTGTACAGTCAAGTCTTGTCTGTATTTAGAAAATATAGTGCCTCGGCTGAGTGATTCTCCCTAGACAAAGAGTGGTCAATTCTAAGCAACTTTTCAACTGATCTAAATGTTACAATGTTTTTTAATCATTTAAATATTTTTCAAATCACGGTTATTGATTGCTGAGCAAAAAAGTAAGATAATGAAAGAAAACGCATGTTAAAAAAAATAATTGCATGTTGCACTTCTCTTGTACCACGTTTTCTGTCAGTATAAGCTTTGCATTTGGCTTGTTGACGTTTGACAATGTTAGCAGTAGATGGTTTTGAAGGGATATTATTTGGTTGAAGTTTGATATCTGCAATATTTAACCTAGTGCGCATCTGTCTGCCATGTAATAATTCAGCTGGAGATGATGGGTTGTTGCATGGCACGTTGCTCTGTAGTTATGTAGTACCTGTGAGATAGCCTCACTTATAGAGTAGGGCAATCGCCTCAGTTTCTGGCGTACTGTTTTTACATCTGATCTCAGCTTAACTTTTTGTACAAAGTTCTTTGCACAACCCAATGAGGTGTCATTTTGGGGTGAAATATTAGACACTGGCTTTGTGGCAGGCACTGGTGCTGTAGTAACAAGACCATCAACTAATTGTAGGTTTAATGCAGTAGATATCCCTTCCAAGTATAGCAGTACCTTAATTCACAATGTAAAAGTTACATTTTGCAGTATTTGATTCAAATTGTATAGTCACTAGCAAGCAACCAAGGACAGGGATTGGATCCTTTAAGTAACTGACCAGTCTTGGGGCAGGTGAAAAAAGTGTATCTTTTGCAAAGTATTTCAAGAAAATATCCTTTGGCAGTATAGAAACAGCTGAACCTGGATCAAACATAAGGTTAATGAAGTGTCTCTTGCCAGCAGAAGCAGTATTGACATTGACAGTGCATATAAACTTGTATGGAATAAATTTATCAGCTTTATCCACACTTAATACTGTAACTTTTGTAGTAGTGAGTTCATGAACATCTTTAGAAGAGCTTTGGCAGAGCTTAGCCAAATGACCTATCTTGTTGCATTTGCAGCACTGTACAGCTTTTGCAGGACATGTAGCATAATTTGCAATGTGTTGTATTGAACCACATGAAAAGCAGTATTTTTATTTATATTTGCTGCACTGTTTTGCAGTGAATCCCTTTCCTTTGCACTGTATTTTGCCTGTGACTGTGCATAATTAGGCCACAGTGCTGGATTCACAGTCGCAGTTCCCTTACTGAGAGTTTTAGCCTCTGCCGCTGCTGTTTCGATTTGGTTAGCAACTGTAATAGCCTTTGCAAGGGTTACATTCTGCTCTGTGATCTTGTCTTTTCTACTATTTGGTCTCTTAGCATTTCATCTTTTAGATTCCCAAACTCACAGGTAACAACCAGCTCTCTCAAAGCTGCTACACGTTGTTCTGTGGCTTTGCCATTACGTTGTCCACCTTGGTGGAATTTATATCTTTCAGAAACCACATTTACTCTTGGCACGAAAAAGTTCTTTATAGCAGTAAGAGCAGTTTCATAAGTCTCATTAGCTAATAGTAATGTACAGAATATACGCTGTCCTGCTGCTCCCAGGCTGCTCCCATGCTTTCCAGCAGCAGAAATCTCCCATTGGTCAGCAGCAATAATGTAATTTCAAACATATGGATCCAAGCAATAAAAGGTATGGTAGGCTCACCAGGGTTTGGTAGAAAAGGTGCAGGCTAAAGATAAAGTCTATGGGGGAGATTCATCAAAGAGTGAAGTTCCACCACTAGAGGGAAATTCCACAGCTCTCAATTCATTTCTATGGGATTTTGAAAGGCGTATTTATCAATGGGTGAAGTGAAATTTCACCCTTTGATAGATACGCCTTTCAAAATCCCATAGAAATGAATGGAGAGCTGTGTAATTTCCCTCTAGTGGCGGGACTTCACTCTTAACTTCACTCTTTGATGAATCTACCCCTTAGCACAGTATAATTCATGGGAACAGTGACCTCTACAGGCCATTTGTATAAACACCACAAGTTTGAAAGCAAATTTGGATAAATGTGTCACATGGAGCATAATACAGACCACTGAAGTATTCATAAATAAACAGAAAGCTTTGATCTATCCTGGCACCTATCTCCCATATAATTTCCTTGGATGCCTTGATGGGGACTTGTGATAAATAATTCTTGCTATTTCAGACACTTTCCTTCTGTTTTTTCTTTGTTTATGTAGCCCATTTTTCACAGATTAGAATTTTATTCATGTATTTCTTGGCATTGCTCCTGTTTTGATAAAGTGGTGTTGGCCCATATAACTGACAGGAGTTCCAATGAAGATCGATGAGTGTGGGAGAACTAAGAACTAGGCTAAGAAACAGAAAAGCAGTAAATTAACCCAGCATTCCCTGCATACAAATATGCTTTTTTTGGTTTTAATTATATGGTAGGATAAGCTCCAAAATATACTGCTTATTGCAGCCACGTTATCTATTACCCCTTATGGAAGGTATTGTTTAATCAAGGAAAATAAAATACTAATTACATTAACATACCCAGTTTCAGAAACCCATAAAACCTGATCTGATGATTGATTTCAACAAGTGACCTGTAAATGCTATTTTCTGGTGGGTACACTATTGAATGCTTGTAACAGAGAATTAAATACATAAACACACTATTCCTTATAAACATGTCACAGACAATGTTCCCTCTAAGGTGTCTAGAGTCTAGAGCACACAAATTGTGGTAAGCACAAAGAATTTTGTGCAAAACCACAACATCTAGGAGCATATTATTATTATAATGTGCAAAAAACGACACGACCAAGCATCACCAGGCTTCCACATGTAAAAATAGTGTGAAGTTTGGACGTATTGTTTTGGAGTGACTTCTGCCTGAAACAGTGTAAAATAATCATGTCAAATCTGGCATTCGCATGGTGTAAAACTACGCACACCTTGAAAAAGTCGCCATTTATTTCACACAGCTTTCAACATCATTTTTTTTCAGAGAATTTTGTTCTACACATCACGATAAATAAATCATTCTGACCTGAGCAAACCGTTTTTTAAAAACTTCACCCACAAGTTTTGTGCGCACAAAATAATTTTTTTTGCAGACAAGGAATTAGAGGGAACATTGGTTACAGATACAGGCAAACTTTGCTGTTTCAGCAGCGGTATAACAACAGAAATTGCAAACCAGAGAGCTGCTGAAAAAATCTAAATAACTCAAAAACCACTAATAATAAAAAATTAAAACCAACTCCAAACTCTGTCCATCATATTATAAGTTCACTTAGAGGCGAACAACCAACTCCAAACTCTGTCCATCATATTATAAGTTCACTTAGAGGCGAACAACCCCTTTAACATATTTGTTGGGTAGCTGAAAGGTTTGGAATTTTCACAGCTTACTAAAGATGAACTTCCATTTTCTTACATTGCTGTGTTTTGGTAGCCGAGATGAACAAAGTATAACAGTACTTAATTAGCAGGTTCATGCAGCCATTACACATCAACAGTAACTTGAACTCTAGTGTTTTTAAGAAGTGTATAAAGTACTATGTATGTGAAAGTATATTCTTGTGCACAGTGACACCTACAGGCACCTTGCACAAACACCACATGCATTTTTTAAGAACCAAAATCAAAATCTGTCCTGCTTCCTGTTCCTAGTGTTAGTGATGGGCAAATTTATTCGGCAGGCACAAAGTTGCAGAGAATTCCCGCTTTTTCGCCACCAGCGACGCGCATTTTCACTAACGAATTTGTGCTGTTGTCTAAAAAGCGTTTCGCTAATTTTTTGCCATTTCTTTTATTTCTCAGGAAATTCGCAAATTTTTTTTCGAAATGGGACAAATTCGCCCATCACTAACAAGGGTATATTTCTGAACGTTTCCGGTCAATATTCTTTTTCAGCAACAGGTCTGACAGGTTTATCCACAGAATCTGTAAAATCATTTACAGATTCTGGAATAATAACAAAGGGAGAAAGAAAAACCAATAGGTAAGCAAATGAAAAGATTCATAATCTCAGCAAATTTTCATTTTTATTAAAAAAAAAAGGCTCATTTATATAGCCCCTCCTCTGGCACAAAAGTGCAGCCCTAGTGCTATCTGGCCAAGAACTGTCCATGTTATGCGCATTTGCTTTAGTAAATGACCCCTAAACTTTGAAATGACTTTTAGCCTTTTTAATTCTTTTCACATTGAAAATTATATTGAATTAGATCAATTATATTGAATTATTTATCAGTTTAATTAGTAACAAAACCAAATTTATTTGATATTGGTTTTTTTTTATTTGATTTGATATGATTTGAAATTGGTCAGGTCTTTTGTTTTTATTCATGTTATTAGACGTAGAAAAAGTTCCTGCTGTGTTCCTTTACTGGGATTCTAGTATAGGGATATTATCCTCTACCAAAAAAAAAAAAAAAAAGATTTTATTTACAAATAAAATTTATTTACAAATGGGGTTGTTTACCCCAAGCATCCAGATCTCATACAAATATTAGCAATACAAACAGTAATGAGGTCCTGCTCAATAAAGCTTATGATCTAAAAGGAATGGATAAGAATAATTGCCCACAGTGGCTCTGAAGGTATAGGTATGTGATCTGTTACCTGGAAACCCATTATCCAGAAAGATCTGAGTTACAGGACGTTACCCAGACTCTGTGTTAATGAATTAATTCATGCTATGATAATAAAACAGTACCTTTTACTTGATCGCAAATAATATATACATTATAATTATTGGAGGCAAAACAATTCTATTGGGGTTATTTAATGTTCAAATGATTTTAGTAGATTTAAGGTATGGAGATCCATATTAGGGAAAGATCCCTTATCTGGAATATTCCAGGTCCTGAGAATTCTGGCTAACAGGTCCCATACCTGTACAAGAAAGAAAGCCCCCCCCCCCTGTATGTGATGTTGAGAGTAACCCAATAAATAACAACATGAAGCAGGACTGATAAGCATGTAGTCTGCATAAATTCACCCACATCTTCTTTACTGTGGAATTCCCTTTCAAGTGATTGAGTCTACACTTTGTGTTCGCTTCCAAGAATGTCCTTTGAGCAGGCGCCAAGATCACAAACACTGAGCATACGAGTGAGATATTCTTTTATATGCAGCGAGTGAGATATTCTTTTATATGCAGTGTCAGTCTGAGAACATCTCCCTCCTGGCTGCACTGGAATAAAACATGCACCATTAACATGGCAATCTCAATCTGCACCAGCTCTTATGAGCAGTCCCACGATAAACAAGTTCCTGAATAATCCCGATTATCTGTACAATGGACAATATTTTTTATTATGGAAAATAGAAGGTTGCTACTACAAGTTGTTGAAATTCTACACGTGCTAGGAAAGGTGAAAGAAGCAAGAGCAAAATCTTTCATTATCTATTGAAATTATCTAAGGTAAACAGCTAAAAGTTCTATTGACAAAGCAAAATTGCATGTGTGGTTAAAAAGTTCCTGGAGCTGCCGATTATGGGCTCTATATACAGATCATAAGCTGAGATCGAATTTTCGATCTCCGGCGAAAGAGCGTTACTACGCCAATTTACTAAGTTGCGGATTTTACTGAACATTCAGTCTTGCGCCAGACTTGCCTTCGCAACCTCAGACCAGTTGAAGTGCAATAGAGTAGATAGAAGTTCATCAAAAAAATTGTTGAAACATTTTCTGAGTCCCAAAAAAAATGCTAACGTCTTTTCATTTTTACAGGGTGATCAGCTGAAAAAGATCGTACATTTTTTTGGGTTACCAGCCCCCCTACATATCCTAACACAGGGATCCCCAACCTTTTGAGGCCATGAGCAACATTCAGAAGAAAAATGAGTTGGGGAGCAACATTAGCATGAAAAATGTTCTTGGGGTGCCAAATAAGTGCTGACTAAACTTTGTACTTTAGTGAATTAGCGTTGTCTGAGCAAATCTTCGTCTGGCGAAGTGTTGCGATGGCTGCAAAGCGGACACTGGTGATGTTTCACTCTTTAGTGAATTTGCCCCGTAGAACTTGTCCTCAATTGTTATGGAATAAATAGTGGTGGGTGAACTACTGTCTTCCTTTTCTCCTTGGCTCAGAGACTCTGTACTACTTTAGGCAGAGATTTCAAACATTTGATTCGGCAATGATGTTTGCGTTTGGCTTTCATGCAGTGAAGGGCTAACTGCTCCTTCTGATAGAAGCTGTGAATATAAGTCCCAAGTCAAACCATTGGGAGATGCAATTGGCCCAACTACATTGCCAGTAAATTTGTAATACCGGCCCCCGGCCTAGGCCAGTGTTTTACCCGCTAGGCCGGTAAAATACCGGCCGGGTGGCAACCCTACCTGTGATGTCAACTCCTATTGCTTGCTGTAATGCTTGGAGGACCTCCTTAATAGTGATGTCCGGGTCAACAAAAACTCGACCTGCACCCGACCCATTCCTAACCTGCACCCTACCAGCACTCCTATTTATAGAATTGCACCGACCCTTATGGCATCACTAAAGGGGGTGGGGCTAGTGTGTGTCTATAAGTTGCCTCTGCCAAAAGCAGAAGCAGCAAAGAAAGGTTGGGGAGAGCAGAAAGAAGAGTTCAACTGGCCCAAACCAGCAAACAGTGTACAGAAGTAAACTCATGAGTCTCGCAGGTCTCCCACACATCACTACACCTTAGTTTAAAAGGAGGTGCCTAAGCGTTGTAGTAAGGCATCATGAATTCCAAGAACTCACTAACTTTTATAGCAGGTTGACTATAGAGTTGTATGACAACTGCAAGAGGAACACAGGCAGGACATCTTTCACATAACCACTAAAAAAATCTAAGTTTAATTTTAATTTCACACATTTGTTTGTTAATTTGTAGGCGAGGCCTGTCAACTACATATAAATTAATGGTAGCCAGTAATAGGAGTAATTTGCTGCTGAGTTTTGGGGAAGGAACAAAAAGAGGAAAACAAAAAGTGCTACAATTTGGCACACACAGTCATAGGACAGCAAATTCCACCCTGGATCACCCTTTTTATAATGCAAAACATTAGACTCATTGTAAAATAACTACTTTTGTGATGTCCTCTTTCTGTATAAAAACCAGCAGCCTTTAAATTCTTAAAGGGTTGGTTCACCTTTTGGGTAACTTTTATTATGTTATAGAACAACCAATTCTAAGCAACTTTTCAATTGGTTTTCATTATTTATTTTTTATGGTTATATAGTAATTTGTCTTTTTCATCTGGTTCTTTGCAGCTTTCAAATGGGCGTCGCCGTCCCCTGCTAAAAAACAAATGCTCTTTAAGGCTACAAATGTATAATTATTGCTATTTTTTATTGCTGATCCTTCTATTCAGTCCCTCTCCTATTCATATTCCAGTCTCTTATTCAAATCAATGCATGGTTGCTAGGGTAATTTGGGCCCTAGTTACCAGCTTGCTTAAAATGCAAATTGAAGAGCTTCTGAATAAAAAGCCAAATATGTAAAAAACCACAAATAATAAAAAATGAAAACCAATTGCAAATCGTCTCAGAATATCACTCTCTACATCATACTAAAAGTTATCTCAAAGGTGAACAACCCCTTTAACCTAAACTTCTGATTGATGGGATAAACCACTTTAGCCTTCAGCGCAAATGCAGCAACCCCTTTGCTTGGGAATGGATTATTCTCCTGTGAAGAGATAAGAACAGAGACTATTTAGAGAGACGTTGTTGTCGTAGAGCACAAGCCAAGCACCCAAGCAAATATTCTAGGAATGTTTCATCTGTGGCTAAAATCCATCTTACCAAGCACCTTAGATAAAGAAAGAAGCAAAGTATTACATTGGGGCTATTTTTAGAGAATGCATAATACATCCAAATGAGCCGGCGGTGAGAGCTAGATAAATAAACTATGAATCATTATCCAATTTATTCACACAAATAAAGCCCAGCCGAGCACAAAGTTATTACGTTGACAATAAAAAGCTGTTCCTCAATTAATTCTGTTTGTGATGCTGCTTC
>CM044432.1:13132685-13152823 GCA_024363595.1 Xenopus borealis | reverse complement strand
ATAAAAACTACAGAAATGTGTTCAAACTTTCATAACTTGGTAAATTTTATAAAATGGGCACGGTAATTAGGAGATGTGGCTGCAAAAATGGGCGTGGTCAAAAGGTCCGAATCATCAGAGCAGCCTCTTTCTTTCTCCTGACAACTTCCTTGACTACTTGGTGGTCAGACTGGTCGGAAACTGAACAGCAGGTGGAGCTGTTGTAACAAAATTCATATATATTAACAGTACATGAATCCTTTAATGTATTGGAATGACAAGAGAATAAATAATGAATATACATTGCAAAAGGTCTTAGAATAGCACTCAATTTTACATGCACTTGCACATGGCTTGATTAACCTTTAAAAGTCTTGGGGCAAACTTACAACTTCATTATAGATCTCCCAATACTCAGCACCATTTAAATGCACAACTTTAGAAGCACCAGTGGGCACAGGTCAAAGCCCTGTAATCAACACCTGCCCTATTGCAGGAATGAAGCAAGAAGAAAAGGCTACCACTCCCAGGACCAGACTGAGCCAACCAGATGACTATTTCTTCGGGCTATGCACCAAACATGACAGGGTATCCAGCGAGTACTTTTAATTCAATTGCATATTCAGCTAAAGCCTTGAACGGCAAATGCCTTCTACTGCAACCCTGGCAGCAACAATTATCCTTGATCTTTCTTTCATACGTTGCCTCATGTTGTTCACTTGGTTCTTTGGATTCTGTGAGGGATCAGTTGTACCGGTCTGCATCTGCATGCAAATATCATGTATTATTATCAGACTGACAGAGAGTTTATGAAAAGGTGGGAAGGACGTGTCAGGCTGGCTTTAACTGAAGCTGAACAAATGGAGCAAATAATGCAGGTCATGTGACCGGCAGCTTTATACCCCTGACATGAATATTCCCCGCACTTGGCGGTTTGGCTCACCTGACACTTGCCTGCAGCTCTGTTTTTCTTTTATGTCCTATATACAGGACACAGATGGCTTATATATGTGCACTACCTAAGGACAGGAATCAGCCCAGACATACAGGTGGCTGCATGGTCTCCTGTTAAAGCAAATGTATCATTCACAGGATATTAAAAAATGATAGAACCTGTACAACAGTGCTGAGGAGTTGGACTCACGGTTCTTGGAACCAAGCCCTCATTAAAGACTTTTTCACCTTAAAATTAACTTTTAGTATGATGTAGAGAGTGATACTCTTACAATTGTTTTTCATTATTTGCATTGTTTCAGCTTTTTATTCAGCAGCTCTCCAGTTTGCAATTGCTAGCAACCATGCGCTGATTTGAAGGAGAGACTGGAGTAGGAAAAGGAGAGGGACTGATTAGAAAGATGAGGAATAAAAGGTACAATAATAAATGTGCAGCCTTACGAAGCATTTGTTTTTTGTTTTTTTTGGATGGGGTCAGTGACCCCCATTTAAAATCTGGAAAGAGTGAGGTGGGAAATAATTGAACAGCCATGCTTCAGTTCACAGTGTAACAACCTGGCTATTTAGGGGATATTGGGGGATGATGCCTTCATATATAAATATATGGGCAATGGACAATCAGTAATTTGGAAATTTGAAATGTATGACGTCATGGTTGGTGCCAAAAAACACTGTTTGGATTGTATGCACTTATCATTGATAAAGGCCCCAAGGGGGAGGGGCCGCATTGCTAGTGCAGCGAGCGCTATTGTGTTCGCTGCACTAGAAGAGCACAATTTCATTTTTAAAAAACTGAAATTTGGCTCTTAAAAGTTACCAGAGGCGGCTTTTTTTGCCGCCCCCGCTAACTAGGTGCTCCATGTCCTTGCCTCATGGCTGGAGCGGCCCTATAATGAATCAAATCGTAAGTTTCAGTAAAAGCAGCGGATTGTAGAAATATTGCTCAATGTTTAAAGTGCAGCGTCCTTGTTCTACATATATTGCTGGGTAAACAGACAATATTAAAATGGACAGTTACCTAGCAAATATTTTGAAGGACAAAAATATGGGATCCATTATCCATTAAGATACATATTACAGGGAAGGCCATCTCCCATACACTCCATTTTAATCAAATAATTCACATCTTAAAGAGGTACTTTGTACTTCATCTCAACTAAGATATAGTTAGTCCTTACAAGAGGCAAAACCAGCCTATTGGGTTTATTGAATATTTAAATTATTTTTAGTAAACATAAGTTATGAAGATCCAAATTATAGAAAGACAATTAAAAAAACCCTTGACCCAAGTGTTCTGGGTAACAGGTCGTCTACTTGCAGTGTTGGACTGGCCCAGCAGGACACTCGGAAAAAACCTGGTGGACCCCAGCCCTCATGGGTCCCCCAACGGGCCAGACCCCCTCTCCCGATCTCCTTGTCCAACAAAAAAAAAAACTATTTGTGGCAGCTGCGTTCACGTATGTGTTTGCCACACGGCTGTGTTTGCGCATGTGTATCTTTGTCCACGCATGCGCTCACACATGTGCATTGTCACAGTAGTGGGCCTGGGGGGTCTGGAGGGAGGCCCCCCAATGTGACCTGGTCTACCTGTACAACTTCTCTGAAGAAGACCTCGTTGAAGAAGTGCATATGCTGACCACTTAGAATTGCTGGCTACTTACCGATGTGCATCCAAACTATATTATCCAAGCACTGAGGGGCTTGGGGTTTCTGATAACATTGGCATAAAAGGGAGCCTCCACTCAGGTCAGGAGATTCACCCGTGAATAGGTGCCAGGATTACTGGATCCTCATTTGATAACCGAGAACCTGAAGGTCATGCACCAAAGCCGGCAGTAAACTAATACCATTAATAAAGGTTTACCCCTTTATTATATAGTGAATAAAGTACCCCCTATTGTAAAATATAAGGATATTATAAGTTACCGAGGAGTTTCATGACCATATAAAAACACGAGGCCGAAGGCCGAGTGTTTTTATACAGGTCATGGAACTCCGAGGTAACTTCTAATATCCTCATATTTTGCAACTGGGGGTACTTTATTTATTATAATATACAAGTTTCAGTGTGTCATGTGACAGAAATGACATCAGAACTCACCGTTTATAACTGATGACATCAGAACTCACCGTTTATAAGGATATAATTTGCAAGATATTTACGGCTTTTGTGTATTATAACTAAATAATTAATTTGAAAGGGTTGAAATTGATGGAGTGTTTTATTTTTCAACCCAACTTTTTTTTGCATTCGGGAGTTGGATACCTTTTTGTTTCCCCCAACCCCCTTTTATGGAGCTATTGCTGAATGTCTGACTATTTCCTATGCCTATAAACCAGTCATGAGTTAACCAGGATCCAGAACAAAAGTTGGTTCTACAAGGGGAGTCTGAGCCTATATAGTCTGATAGCAACTGCCTTATGCAAAGCATGTTTATTGCTTAAATTTTTTTTACTAATTACATGTTGTTCTCTTGAGTCTCACCAAAACCATACCTCAACAGTTGTGGCTTCCTTCAACTGTAAATGTCTTATACAGGTATGGGACCTTTTATCCTGAATGCCTGGGACATGGAGTTTTCCAGCTAAGGGATCGGTCCATAATTTAAACCCAATAAGAATAAGTGTAATTATATCTTAGTTGGGATCCAGTACAATGTATTGTTTTGTCATTACAGAGAAAAAGGAAATCATTTTTAAAAATTTAAATTGTTTAAAATTAGGGATGCACCGAATCCACGATTCGGCCAGGATTAGGCCTTTTTCAGCAGGATTTGGCCGAATCCTTCTTCCCGGGCCGAAACCGTATATGCAAATTAGGGGCGGGGAGGGCTTTTTGTTACGAAACAAGGAAGTAAAAAATGTTTCCCCTTCCCACGCCTAATTTGCATATGCAAATTAGGATTTGGTTTGGTATTCGGCCAAATCTTTTGCAAAGGATTCAGGGGTTCGGACAAATCCAAAATAATGGATTCGGTGCATCCCTATTTAAAATAGAGTTTGTGGGAGATGGCCTCCTCTTAATTTGGAAGCTTTCTGGACATTGAGTTTCCGATATTGAAACCCACTGCACAATTCCTTGGAACACAACTTGTTATAAAGGGGTGTCATATACCCAGTAGGCATATATATATATATATATATATATACTGATTCCAGGTGAAGTCAAGGTGAAAAAGGTCCCCAGGAGGGACCGTAATGTTGGATGAACATGTATTTTGTTTGAAATAAAACATCTTGACTTCACCTGGAATCAGTGAGTGCGGATCCTTCGTGAAAATATATTAACAATATTGATCGGGCACCACTGGCTAAAGATGGTCTGAGTGCTGGTACTGTGGGAGGATATATATATATATATTCTAATGTAACCTACTCCTTATGGTACTGCCAGAGCCCTTAATCTGTACTCCTGCCTGCCCTACCTGGAAGAAGCTTTTTTTTGTTTCCGGGAATGACTGCTTTTATGATAAATAATTCATCCATTCCCACACAGGCATAATTAATATAGCAAAATGCATGCTGAGTGATAAGCCTAGGATTAATATATATAGACTGTTGGTCCAGAGATGAGGATCTGTCTCAGCAGCAAAGACACTTAAGGCTTACACCCTGCAGCATCTTCCATTATCATGTGTAAAGTAAAATGAAATCCCATTGATGATATTATTCTGGCCTTTTTATACCATTCACAATAGCCACTGAAGCATTCAGATCCAGCAAGCACTCCCCGTCAGTAGACTGCGGCATCCATGGATGGAAGCAGAGACTGAATACAAAGAATAAGGTGCCTACATGGTGCTGTTCTACAAAACAGGAGCATCTGCAATGAATGTTACAAATCAAT
The DNA here is from genome assembly GCA_024363595.1 of Xenopus borealis. Lineage (NCBI taxonomy): Eukaryota > Metazoa > Chordata > Amphibia > Anura > Pipidae > Xenopus > Xenopus borealis. Next base: position 13,148,043 of record CM044432.1, on the reverse strand, counting down.
AATGAAACAAGTTGATTTCTGTCCCTATCTGAGAACAGGTTTGATCATATCAGGAAATCAATAAACAGCCTTATGGGTTGTCTGGAAAACACTGGACTAGGGAGATTCAAACTGAAATCTGCTTAAAGGGATATTATACTTTAATATTTTTTTTTGCTGCTAACATTAAAATGATGGAAAAAAGTAAAATTGCTCAGACTTCTCTTTTAAAGGGTTGTTCACCTTCCAAACACTTTTTTCAGTTCAGTTTAAAATAGTTGCGATTACACTCATACAATCGTTGCTAATATTCCACAGATGAGAAATGAATCAACTAATTGTACCAACTAAATGTAGCAAATTGTAACAGATCCGAGATCACTGAGCTGCCAGGCTGAGACACTAGAAACTCAGCAGAAACACTTTAAAGGGGTTGTTCACCATCCAAACACTTTTTTCTGTTCAGTGGTTTTCAGATTGTTCTCCATAAAAAAAACTTTTTTCAATCTGTGGTGTTTGAGTCTGGCAGCTCAGTAATTCAGGTGCAGACTCTAAACTGTTACAATTTTGCAACATTTAATTGATACATTTCTCAGCAGCATCTCTGGAGTATTAGCAACTATTGTATCAATTCTAACAGCTGCCTGTAATGAAACCCAGAGATTCTGCTCAGCAGGGACAAAGATAAGAAATGTATCCATTAAATGTATCAGTTTAGAACAGTTGGGGGGGTCGGTGACCCCCCTCCCAGAGCTTCTTTAGAAGGTGAAAAATTACACTTTGCACTTCAATATTAGAAAATGGTTACAAATAGAAAATAGTCAGTAATTGGAAAAAATAATTATTTCTGGTTATCTATCTGAAAACAACTAGTTGTTTGAAGGTGGACAACCCCTTTACAGGGATACTGTCATGAGAACATTTTTTTTTCTTCAAAAATGCATCAGTTAATAGTGCTGCTCCAGTAGACTTCTGCACTGAAATCCATTTCTCAAAAGAGCAAACAGATTTTTTTATATTCAGTTTTGAAATCTGACATGGGGCTAGACATTTTGTGAATTTCCCAGCTGCCCCAAGTCATGTGCTCTGATAAACTTCAATCACTCTTTACTGCTGTACTGCAAGTTCTTGTGATATCACCCCTCCCTTTCCCCCACACAGCAGCCTAACAACAGAACAATGAGAAGGTAACCAGATAACAGCTCCCTAACACAAGATAACAGCTGACTGGTAGAGCTAAGAACAACACTCAATAGTAAAATCCATGTCCCACTGCGTACTATTCAGTTACATTGAGAAGGAAAAACAACAGCCTGCCAGAAAGCAGTTCCCTCCTAAAGTGCTGGCACAAGTCACATGACCAGGGGCAGCTGGGAAATGACAAAATGTCTAGCCCCATGTCAGATTTCAAAACTGAATTAAAAAAAATCTGTTTGCAATTTTGAGAAATGGATTTCAGTGCAGAATTCTGCTGGAGCAGCACTATTAACTGATGTGTTTTGGAAAAAAACATGTTTTCCCATGACAGGATCCCTTTAAGTTTTCTACATTGATATATTTAGTTGATACATTTTATCTTTGTCCCTGCTGAGCAGAATCCCTGAGTTTCATAAGACAACTGTTAGAATTGATATTGAATTGAGATTGATAGTTGCTAATATTCCAGATACTGCTGAAATGTATCAACTCACGTATCAACTAAATGTAGCAAAGACGCAGGCGTCACGTCAGAGGCAATGGAAATAAGGTAAGTAATAGAATTGTGGGATGGTGTTGCAGCTTTGATCCGACGCAACACGACTATCGGATGCAAATGCTGCAACCTGCGTCTGCATCCGACAGTCGTATCACGTCGGATCAAAGCTGTGACCCTATCCAACTCTTGTATTAACTTACCTTACATTTAGGGTTGCCACCTTTAAAAAAAAATACCCCTAACATTTTACACACCTCTTGGTGCAGATTCCGCCATCTTCTTCTCTTCAGAAATCTGTCCATACACGGGCCGATAAAAGCTGCCGACTTGGTCTGTCAGCAGCTTATTGGCCCATGTATGGGGCCACATCTGTTTGTTGATGCTGTCCCGCGATCCGACCGCCCGTATCTTTTCTATTGTGATCTGATCGTTGGGCCCTAAGACCCACAATCGGATCACCCCGTTATTGCCCACCTCAAGGTGGGCATATTGGGGAGAGATCGCAACATTGCCAAACGAGCGGATCTCTCCGTGTATGGCAACCTTACACTTAGGCTTGGTCGGATGAAGGGGGGGGGGGTCTTGGGGGTAGGGTTTTTTTTAACATTAGAGTTGAATTCCTTTAAGGAGATCAGGGTTATCAGCCTATCAACCAAACTTCAGACCTTGCCCAGATTAAAAAGTCCTGGTCTGCAAGAATCTATTTTCTGCAACAGAAAATGTATACCTTCCTCTGGAAGTTCTTATTTAAATTTTCACCTTATCTCAACCAATGTAAGCATTAATTTGCACATTAATAGTGTTTCTTTTCCAAATGGAAACGCTAGACTTCCAGGGAAGTTATACTTAAAGAACAAGTAAACCTTTTTTTTTTCTATCTGTAAATTTGCTCTAAACAGCCCCCCAGATTAATGTACCTTAGTCCCTGCTGCAAGTCTGCTCTGGTTTCTGTGTTATCAGCAGCTTGTTTCCCCTTCTTCCTGGTGCAGAGTGAAGCCCCGCCCCTTAGCTTTCTGAGCTGACCTTATCTCTCAGACTAGTCTTGGAGATCATTTGCATAATGTGACAGAGCAGAGACCAATGTGTGTAGCACCTTTTGCTTGGGGAAACTAGCTTACTAATGCACACACTGGCTCCCTCTTCCTCTCTATTGTGGAACAGCAGCAAATGGACTGCTCAGTAAACTAAGGGGCTGGGCTTCACTCTGCACCAGGAAGAAGGGAAACAAGCTGCTGATAACACAGAAACCAGAGCAGACTTGCAGCAGGGACTAAGGTACATTAATCTGGGGGGCTGTTTAGAGCAAATTTACAGAGAGATAAAGAAAAATATTTACTTTTCCTTTAACAGTCCTATGTTGCACTAAACATAAAACTAGCAATTTCTCAACATTTTAGGGTTGTGACCTTTACCTGTTAAAAATTGCAAAGGGGTGGGTCAATGATGTCTGGACAGAGCTATGACATCAGGACAGAGCTATGACATCAGGACAGAGCTATGGCATCAGGACAGAGCTATGGCATCAGGACAGAGCTGTGGCATCAGGACAGAGCTATGACATCAGGACAGAGCTATGACATCAGGTAAGGGCCACTACATCACTCAGATGTGACTGGCTTGATTTCTGCCTCTGTTTCAAAAAGTTAAAAGACCAACAGAAAGTTTCTAATGAGACTGCCCAGTTAAAAACCAGATGGGCGTCAACCCTAGCTCATTTACAAAGGTGCTAGGTGCAATCATAATATATAATCACTGCTGATTTAGGTTATTGGTGATGGAGAAGCTGTTTCAGGAGGTTTGTTGCCCACTGCCATGCATTTTTCACCACGGCTCTAACCTTGGGTGTGAAATGTGAAATGACACCTATGACCAAATTAGATTAATTAATTAATTAATTAATTAATTAAAAAGCAGTTCCAGGTTAAAACAATCAACAAGTCAAAACAGCAATGCCACATAAAAATGTGTATCAATAATAATAATAGTCATTGTATTTTTTAAATAGGAAGTCTTACCATTTTAATATTGCAGCAGATAGGAGGACAATTTAATTCCCACCTCAGGGAGCGGCTGTAAATACCATTAAAACAAACACATTAGATTCTATCAGCCAATTACTAGGAATGAGATGGAACTCTCAACAACTGAAGTCTGCCGAGTAGCCTCGTCTAGAATATTATTTATACAGAACCCTGTAACAAGCAATGTCGCTTTAAAAGTTCATATTTTATTCATTCACTAAAATAGGCACTCCATCGCATAAATAGGAACCATAGCTTAAAATATTTTATGGCTATCCAGCCACTTCCTAAAGTATTATTATTATAATACAGGCATGGGATCCATTATCCAGAAGCCTGTTATTCAGAAAGCTCCATATTATGGAAAAGCCATCTCCCATAGGGGCAAATTCACTTACCTGTCTAGTTGCGCTAGTGAAGGGTTCGCTAGCATTCGCCGCACTTCGCCAGGCGTATTATTGCCAGCGCTATGCAAATTCAATTAAATGCGAATTTGCGCTCAGGGCGGCAAACGTTAGCGAAGTTGCGCTACTGTTACTTCGTTAGGCAAAGCGAAGTAATGCTAGTGATGCCTAATTTGCATATAACATTGGTATATATATTGGTATATTATAACATTGGTAATGCTGCAGCCACTACATTACACTACACAAGCCCAGGGCACCTTTCATAAATTAAATAAATGTATTATATTGGCCTCAAAGCAGGTGATTATATTTGAATTCCAGGCTTGAAGACAGGTTTTGATTGCTTAAAAACCAGGTGTCCTGCCAAAAAGAGTCTCCTATAGGCTGACAGTCCTCATAGGGACTACCAATACTCAATCACAACAATTATTTGGCACTACCCAGCAACATTTTTTAATGCTTGTGTTACTCCTCAACTATTTTTACATCAGAATGTTGCTCACAGTTGAAAAAGGTTGGGGACCCCTGTTCTAAACTGATACATTTAGTTGATACTTTTCTTATGTTTGTCCCTGCAGAGCAGATAGAATTGTTAGAATTGATACAATAGTTGCTAATACTCCACAGAAGCAGCTGAGAAATGTATCTAGCAATTGTATCAACTAAATGTTGCAAAGTTGTAACAGTTCAGATGCTCCTGGATCAATTAAATGTAGCCAATTATAAGAATTATTACAATTAAATGGAACCGTTCAGAATTGCAAAAAGTCTTTCTTTCTAGTGCTGAAAACAACTAAACTGAAAACATGTTTGGAAGGTGAACAACCCTGTTCACCCTGTGGTGCAAAACCATGCCATTGCCAATATAACTACAAGATTTGGGGTCTAGGGTGGGAAATATTAGTCTACTAATTAAAGTTTAATATTTGATAATGCAGGTAGTAGTCACTGATTAGTCTTCCAGTACGGAATTACTAATGTAGTAGTAGTAATATTGCGCTACACCAGAAAGACTTTAATAAGAAGGAAACATTAAGAAATATGTAGATAGCAGAGCCAATCAGAATAGAGGGGCCCACTATCAGTGCTGCACAGTTTTCTATGGTTTATATGGTTACAGTTATTTAAAAGAATCACTTTTGTGTATCAAGGCTATATTGGATTTTGCAGTGAAGTTGTTGAACTGTAACCTGAATTTTTCTGTTGCCTTTTTGTTGGGAATGCCCAGTGCTAAATAAACCTGTGTTTTGTCTTAGGGCCCTTACACACGGGCGTTTTGGACCTGCGCTCCCCTGCATTGCGTTTGGCTGCGTTCAGCCACAGGGGAGCGCAGGTCTAGACGCACCTCATTCTTTTCAATGAGATTGTACCCACGAGACGCGTGTAAGCGCCGAACGCAGGTTCAGACGCAATATGCTGCATTTTTCCTGCGTTCGGCGCCTACATGCGTTCGTGTGAGTACAGCCCCATTGAAAATAATTGAGTGCATCTATACCTGCGCTCCCCTGTGGCTGAACACAGCAAAACGGAACGCAGGGGAGCGCAGGTAAAAACGCCCTTGTGTAAGGGCCCTTAAACCTTTGTGTCCCTGTCTCTAAGCTCCAAATCCTATGCTACCTGCCTACCAAACTCTAATTCCCCCATAAAAGTGCATGTGCAGGCCAGTGGCATGCCGCAGGGTGAACTACCCCTTTAAATATATTTTTATTAAATATACCTGAAATAATCTATTTTCATTTGATAAATAATCATCCCCTTGCTAAAAATAGTCTTCTATTATCCCAATATCCAAAAGGATGAACACAAGTTCATTGTGTTTGTTGGAGTCAGACCCCAGTAATCAGAAGATATGTTAATCATTATAAGAGTATAAAAATGAAGTATAAAGCTAATAAACCTATTTAGCTTGGAACAGACACAAAAGTCTTCATTGTGAGAGAACACAAGGTTTCCCAATTTGAGTGCAAGCCCACTGATTTCATAGCAGGGGTTGGACAAGGATTAAAGTGGGCAATCAGAAACTACAAAGTGAAAGGGAAGAAGACTGGGGGCTTTGTTGCTGTCTCCACTTTGCAACACAAAGGAAATCAAGAAAAAATTTAATTTGCAGGATAATAAAAGCTATTTCTTAGTTTAAAAAAAAATAATTGAGCTGGAAAAGGAAAGTCAATGTAGGTATTAATAATGATATATAAGTCTACAGCTGTATAAAAGCATTGATACAGTATCTCAGAAATATCGATGAGTGACATTTTTCTCTGCATTTCACCTCATTAAAGGGCAAGGAAAGGCAAAGAAATAAAATCCCATTTTTACTTTCTTTAATGAAAAAGAAATCTATCTCCAATATACTTTAAATATACTTTAAAATGTGCATAGTTTTTATAAGAATCCTGACTGTATGCAGTGAAATTCTCCCTTCATTTAGTGCTGTGGATAGGAACTGTCAGACGGTCCCTAACTTCTGGCAGGGAAACAATCATACTTATGAACAGCAGGGGGAGCCCCTGCCTTACTTACCAGCCATGCAGAACTCAAGCAGCTTTGTTTTTGATCATTTATGAGGATCCCTAAGAAGCCCAGACCACACTGAGCATGTGTATGTAGTCTAGTCTTGCAAAGATGTATAACAAAGTTACAAGATGACAGCCCCCTGTGGCCAACTTTGAAAGCATAAATCATTTGTTTGATTAGGCTTGTGGTGCAGTAAGTTCATGTTCATGTTTAGTATACAAAATACAGCATTATTAGCCTTATTCTATTTTACACTTTCCTTGCCCTTTAATGACAGCCATAGACTTCAATGGGAGAAAAAAACTGTTGTGTGACAAAAAAATTGACGCCCATCGGCAGTTTATCGGCCCATGCGTGGGGCCCTGTGCCGGGCTTCCCTGATCGATATCTGGCCGAAAGTCAGCAGGGGCGCTCCGCCAATGAAGCAAGTTGAGAAACTCACCTCAGGCGGCAGCGCCCCGCTGGGTACCAGGAGCAGCAAAAATGCCGCTCCTGGTACTTTAAGAGCCGAACTTCCGGTTTTCAAAGCAATTATGTGCTTTGTGCTGGCGTCCTGGGCCTCTCTGCTGCCCTCGTGGATAGGGTTGCCATCTTTTCTTGAAAATACCGGCCAGTAAAATACCGGCCAGGTGGCAACCCTACTCGTGGACCCCCCCTCCGGTGTAAAAAGGTGAGGGCAGGGGGGGGACAGTAACACAAGCTGCCTCAGGGGGCGGAGGGGCCAGGATTACCCTTGTATCTCAGTACAGCATCGCGTTTCCAATATGGATATATGATTATCCTATGGGGAAGTATGTACTTTCCTGCCTGATTGTTCCTTGAAGACCTTAGCTGGCTTTAGTTTTATTTTTTTATTGTCTCTGTCTGTACCCAAGCAGGCTTACTGCATACAGTGTCATATTTCTATGTTACTGTGCTGAAATTGGGAGTTGCAGTCCAGCAAAGGCTGGGGACTCAAGGTTAAAATGATTCTGCCATGGTTTTTATGATGTAGTTTTATTTCTAAATGACCCTGTTTACACTGTACACTGCAAATAATTAAATCTACCATATACAATGTCATTCCTGAACCAGCCATTGTAGTTGTGTTAGGGAGCATAGCAGGTATAGTCGGGAGAGATGGTGCCTATAGTAACAGTGGGAAAATAGTCTCTGGGAAGGGAGTGTGACTGTGGGATAGCAGGTAGTAGGGAGAGATGGTGCCTATAGTAACAGTGGATAATAGTCTCTGGGAAGGGAGTGTGACTGTGGGATAGCAGGTATAGTAGGGAGAGATGGTGTCTATAGTAACAGTGGATAACAGTCTCTGGGAAGGGAGTGTGACTGTGGGATAGCAGGTATAGTAGGGAGAGATGGTGTCTATAGTAACAGTGGATAATAGTCTCTGGGAAGGGAGTGTGACTGTGGGATAGCAGGTATAGTAGGGAGAGATGATGTCTATAGTAACAGTGGATAATAGTCTCTGGGAAGGAAGTATGACTGTGAGATAACAGGTATAGTAAGGCGAGATGGTGCCTATAGTAACAGTGGATAATAGTCTCTGGGAAGTATAAATGCTGGAGTGAGTGGATGTCGAACAGAACAGAACGCTACTTCCTGCTTTTCAGCTCTCTAACTCTGAGTTAGTCAGTGACTGAGTAAAGTCACACTGAAAAGAATCAAGTGAGCTCCCCTGCGGTAGAAAGGAGCAAAACGGAAGGTGACAGCCCTAATCACTGTTGATGTTGCCCATTGCAACCAATCAGTAATTAGATTTAAACAGTCGGCAACAAATTAGTAAACAAAAGCAAAGACCTGTTTGGTTGCTATGGGCAGCATCACTGATGATGTTTGTCTCCAGTATTAATAAACATGCCCATTGTGCACCTACTGTCAACCGGCTAATACTATACTCAGCTTAAGTTGAGTTCAAGAGGTATATTCAATGGCGTAACTAACAGGGGTGCAAATGCACCAGGGTCCCCACCCCCTTGGGGCCCATTGGAGCCACGATAATGGTTATGGTAGGCGGTTATCTAGGTGGAGATTTTAAAGCACACATGCCATCAACACTCCAGCATGCGGGGCCCACCAGGGAGTAGTTACACCACTGGGTATATTTTAGCCAGCGACGACACCCCTGCCACCCAGGCCCTTATTTGTAGCAAGGCCACAAAGGCCCAGGCCTAGAGAGGCAAAATGTTAGTGGCCCAGTGCTCTAGAATAAGTACACTCACCGGTGGGAGACCACATGGCCTGCGCAGGAAATCTGGCCCTGCTGCCACCATTGACTTTAACCACACCAGCCTCAGCCCTAAAAACACACATTAGATCGTTTTAAGAATGGGAAACCATCAATGTCAGCTGTTTCCATTGCAGTCCCATTAAAATGGAGGAGATTAATGGATCTTCCCATCTCTCATACTACCTACAGTGTCCACATATCTGTGAAAGAGGGTGGGTTTCCTGGACTTTTTCTGTTCACATTAACGGATTATAATTCGTGTGTGGTAAAAAGAGATCATCACACAAAGTTTCGATCAGGAGATGCAATGAATGCCTTTCCTCACAAAATGGCTGCCACTGGGATAACTGGGGAAATATACGCAACTGTAAGGGTTGCTTGTGTGCTACACTTGCAGTTGCATTCTATATACTTTTTGTGGTTATGATTAGATACAGCTTCTGTTTTACTCACAGCCTGGATTAATGTAGGCGCTGAGATAGAGGCAGTTACACACATGTATAAGTGTACGTGACAGCAGCAGTGATCATTTCAGTTGGTTTTACAGCCACCATTTTGTATTTCTTGTTTAATTGTCATTCTCAATATACAAAGCCCTCTGTGGAAAATGTGGGCTTTTGGTATTTGTTCTGTACATACTGTGGCCAAGCTTTCCTGTTGTCCTACAGGGGTCTGTCTGGCACATGCAATCCACCTCAGTAATAAGGGTAACCATTAACTCTGTCTGCTTCTGAGAACTTGCCTCATGATGACAGGAAGTGTGTCTGTCGTCCACCTGTCAGTTGCAGATAAAAAAGGTACAGTAAATTTAAGGATGCACCCAGGGTCAGACTGGGGGGCCCCTCTGGGTCCCCTGCTGAGCTACCCCTCCGCACCACACATGCACGTGCAGGCATTTTGTTTTTGCTGCAACCTGCCTGAAAATCAAAGGTTCTGGCAGGAATATTAGCTCAGGGAGCGGGTTTTTTCCCGGAACCCCGCCAGCCCAGTCCGACCATGGATGCACCAAATCCAGGATTCAGTTTGGCATTCTGCTAGGATTCTGCCTTTTTTAGCAGGATTTGGATTTGGCTAAATCCTTGTGCCTGGCTGAACCGAATCTGAATCCTAATTTGCATCAGGGGCAGGAAGAAAAATCAGCTTTCACAACTTTTCGACGCAAAACAAGGAAGTAAAAAAAGTTTCCATTTTTTCCTTTTCTGTCCCTTATTAGCATATGCAAATTAGGATTCAGTTCATTATCCAGCAGAAGCTTTCATGAAGGATTCGGGGCTTCAACCGAATCCAAAATAATGGATTTGGTGCATCCCTACAGTAAATGTATTCCTAGAATGGGACACAGGGAAATACACCAGCAGGGCCGCTATCAGAGGGGGGCACTGGCGGTACTGCTGTACCAGGCACAGGCATGAAGGATTTCGGACCTTTCGCCACTTCTGGACTTAGGCTGTTCGGCACCTTGGCTGTTCAGAACTTTAGGAGATGTATGGAAGTACAGCTTCGGCGTGGTTAAGGGGAGCACAGCATTTTTTATCCATGCAGCACAGCCGGGGCCCCCTGGACTGAGCCAAAGCCATGCTGCCTCGTGTCTCCTAAAGTCCCGAACACCCGAGGTGCCGAACAGCCCAAGTCCCGAAGCGGCAAAAAGATCAGAAGTCCTGAATCGGCGAAGTTCTTTTTTTTGTAAGTGGGATTCCTGGCACAAATGTTTTTTTTTTTTTTTTAATATTCTCTGGGGCACCAATTATTTTAACTTGTAAGGGAGGCCCTGGCACCAATGTTTTTTTTTAACTTGTAGGGGGGCCCTGACCACCATTGTTACAGTTTTTTTTAAACTTATAAGGGGGCCCTGACCATCAATAGCTTTTTATAACTTGTGTGTGTTGGGGTTACCTTTTTTTAGGGCTGATGTCTGGGTGTGGAGTGTGGTGTGGAGTGTGGTGGGATCTGGGGTCAGGCTTGGGGGCTGGGGTTAGGGTTGCCACCAAGCTGGTATTTTTTGGGCCTAGGTGGTAAAACACTGACCAAGGCCCAGGCCGGAATTAAATGTTGCTGCCGGTAAACCTGCCCCTGGCCCACCCCAATCTGCTAAAAATTTTCCTTTTTTTCCCAGGGGTTGGGTCATGGCTTCGCCCCTTTTACATCACAACATGCCCCTTTCTTCCCACCCCTCACCACTGCTAGTAAAAAAAAATTTCCAAAGGTGGCATCCCTAGCTGGGGTGGGTGATGTTGTTGTCTAATGGTGGCCCTGTAAACCAGGTCTGGACTGAGAATCAAAATAAACCCTGGAATTTCAGGTACACAGAGGCCCAAACAACCCACACAGAGGCCCAAACAGCGCCTCACCAGCCCAATAAATATTGACTGTCTATGGTAAATTACAGCAGCCTCAGCAACCCACAGAATGCCACTTTGGGCCTGAACTACACCTCGTGCCAACATTAGACTACAGCCTAAAACTCCTGATTAGCAATCTAGACTGCCAGTGCCATGTGATCCTGGGAAAAGCTAATCTCCTGGGATATATTCCTCTGTTACAAGCACTAAGCAAAGCTGATTTCTCTTTGTGTGGGACACACACAAAATGGATGTAGTACTGGCTCATTCACTCCAGCAGCTAATGTCCAGTTATGGTATTGCCATTCTAGTAAATTTAAAGCTAGACAGACAAGTGACTGCAGCGTGGTTTCCCGCAATTCAAATAAGGAAAGAAAATGCTGCAACTATCCCAACTACAGCAACACAGCAGCTCCCTGCTACTCCTACTTCATGTAAATATGGTCCCAATGGAGTAGATGCTGTAAGTAGGAAAACTGAGTCTAATAATTGTTTCATATTTGAACACATCAAGGGCACAAAAATACGCTTTCTTGTTGTTAAAATTGCAATGGAAAGTGAATGTGCTGATGCAGATATCTGTATGTACAACCAGGTAGAATAAAATGGAACTCATTCACTTATCTGAACTTAAACCTGCACTTCAAATGCAAGTCAAGCACATACAAAGTCTGTGTGCAAGAGCAGTAAGGTTGTAGTTTAACAATATTGGTGGACCTCAGGTCCCACAACCCTGCCGCAAAGTTTAGCAGTTTCCGTTTGTGTTAACTGGAAACAGTCATTAAAACAAAGGAGTCTTTATTGTTATAAAGTTGGTCACAGGTTTGCCTAATTGCTTTATTGCATAAGGTGGGCGGTGTAACAATCTGCATTCCCTCAGGCACTTTCATCTTCCTGGTACCCATACTGTGCCTGTGGCCAGAGGGGAGGAGGGCACTGGAAAATTCAGTGGAAGGAATTTAATGGAAAAAACAGCTTTAATTGCACAGGACTGCTGCACTTGAAAAGGAAACTTTTTTTGCAAAACACATCAGTTAATAGTGCTGCTCCAGCAGAATTCTGCACTGAAATTTCTTAAAAGAACAGGTTTTTTATATTCAGTTTTGAAATCTCACATGGGGCTAGACATTTTGTCAATTTCCCAGCTGCCCTTGGGCATGTGACTTGTGCCAGCACTTTAGGAGGGAACTGCTTTCTGGCAGGCTGTTTTTCCTTCTCAATGTAACTGAATAGTACGCAGTGGGACATGGGTTTTACTATTGAGTGCTGTTCTTAGATCTACCAGGCAGCTGTTATCTTGTGGGAGCTGTTATCTGGTTACCTTCCCATTGTTCTGTTGTTAGGCTGCTGGGTGGGGGAAAGGGAGGGGGTGATATCACTCCAACTTGCAGTACAGCAGTAAAGAGTGATTGAAGTTTATCCGAGCACAAGTCACATGACTTGGGGCAGCTTGGAATTTGACAATACATCTAGCCCCATATACTATACACAGGGCAAACACCAACCACTTTGATTGGGGAAAAATTGCATCCATTGTACTTCAGTTAAACCAACTCCATTATTTTCTTTATTCTCTGGTTGCTAGTCTGTGACCTAAGGGACAAGAGGGCAGACCCATTTTGAAACTAGAATGTTGGTATGATTATTACATCATCTACGAATTCTCATACCAGCTCCCATTCATCCTACATGCTTTCAATTCATGGTTGGTAGGGCAAGGGAGCCTAGCAATGAGGTAGCAGTTTACCTTTAAAACTGTAGAGTTGTCAAACAACAAAGCACAACGATTACAAAAATGATGTCAATGTGAAATTCCTTTAAAGGACAAGGAAAGTGTAAAATAGAATAAGGCTAGAAATGCTGTATTTTGTATACTAAACATAAACATGAACTTACTGCACCACAAGCCTAATCAAACAAATGATTTATGCTTTCAAAGTAGGGTTGCCACCTTTTGCCAAATTTCCTACCGGCCGGCGTGGGGCGGGGTGCGACGTAAAAGGGGCGAGGCGTGATGCAAAAAGGGGCGGGGCCACGGCGAGCAATCAGCTGAAGACGCGAGAAAGGTACGTTTTCATAGGATTTAAGGCAAGGCAAGGGCCTTTTTTAAGGGGTATTACAAATTTACCGGCAGCTACATTGCCGGTAAATTTGTAATACCGGCCCCGGCCTTGGCTGGTGTTTTACTGGCTAGGCTGGTAAAATACCGGCCGGGTGGCAACCCTATTTCAAAGTTGGCCACAGGGGGCTGTCATCTTGTAACTTTGTTATACATCTTTGCAAGACCAAGACAAGCTTAGGGATCATCATAAATGATCAAAACAGCACAAGTCAAATAATATCTGCCAGAAGCCGATACAGCAAGACTGATTAATAATCAGAATATACAGACTGCACTGGGTCCTTGTTGTCATGTAATCTAATGTGGATTTTATAGTTTTTCTATTTTTTAATATAAACTTTCTCCAACTCTGCAGAACCAGTGGCTGCAGCAAAATAATCCTCCAAATAGAATCCAGTTTATCTGTTTAAATCTGGCTCAATGCTCTTTGACCACGCAGCTGGAAGCAGTAAATGGGACGCAAAGGCAAAAATAAAATCCAATACAAATCTCTACACAGTTGCCGACTGCTCTACAGGGAAACAAAACTGCATGGTTAGGAAGTAAGGCGGGGGCTCCCCCTGCTGTTCATGAGTATGATTGTTTCCCTTCACAGCAGTTAGGGATCATTTGACAATTCTTGTCCACAGAAGTAAATGAAGGGAAAATTTCACTGCATACAGTCAGGTTTCTTATAAAAACGGTAGACATCTTTAAATTAAAGTATATTGGAGATAGATTTCTTTTTCATTAATGAAAGTACAAATGGGATTTTATTCTTTTGCCTTTACTTGCCCTTTAAATTAGCAAATACACCCCAACAAAACAATGAAATTCTGAAAAATGGATGGTCTGCAATAATTATGCAAAATCTTCAATACTGTATCTTTTTAAAATATTATGATGTAAGTGTTGCTTTATCGCTAGGCAACAGTTAAAGGTATATGGTAGAAATCATTTTCCACATCAATACTGTATTATAGTGTTCAGCTCACCCCACCCTGAGATCCATACAATACAGTTCTGTGCAACTGTCAGTAACGCTGTGAGACAGTCCCACAATTTGTGGCAGAAGGGGCAGTCTCATCCCCTCCGCCCATATTTCTGCAATATAACCATGCACCTGCTGCAGAACCTCTTGGTAAGCAGATCCATCACCCATCAGCAGTTTCCCATAATGATGAATTATAACCCTTTCCAGCCCAGATGTTTCTGCAGCAGCTGGAGCTATTGGGCATTACAGATGTAATATGGGGGCAATGCAATGTAACCTGTACAGTAGATCTGCTCATGTCACACATACAGCCATGGGTGTAACACAGAGGAAGCAGACCCTGCGGCTGCAGTGGGGCCCAGTAGGTAAAGGGAGGCCCTAATTCATATACAATGTCAATAAATATTGGTAAAATGGTTCAACCTTAGACATTCTGGGGGCCTGAAAAATAATTTTCTGGGGGGCCCAGTGATATCTAGTCATTGTATACTGTATATAGAGGTGGAAGCACAGCCATACTAGTTTCCTTCTTCAGCAGTGGAGGGTTAAGGGTGGGTCTCATACCCAGACTCCACCAGGGATAATGCCAGTATGGGCACAGCTGGAAGGGAAGGCACAGCATCCCAGCAAAATACCCATGATGCATAGCTGATCAGTCATCAGTTCAGATATATGCTGCAGGCTGCATTGATTTCTGTGCAATGTAACCCAGTAATAATGATACACACGGGTTAAATTCATGTGATATACAGATGTGCTGTCAGGTGAGAGAGCAGGCAGTAGCATCCCTCTACCAAATCCCTATACAGATCCCTATACAGATAATGCAGCATCCCCCCTCCCTCCGGCCTGCACAGCTCGATCTCCACTTACTGGGACTGATGCCGTGAGGCTTGCGCTGGGCTGCAGAGCTGACTCCGGCTGAATCCTCCATGTACCATTCCGTGGGAGGCGCTGCCCCTCAAACCGGTGCTGATGCTGCTGCAGTGCTGTCTGTGGCCGGAGCCTAGGAAGCAGCACAGAATGCACCACGTGCTGTTATTCCATGCTAGCGACCCCTACTGGTAGATTTGCAGAACACAC
>CM044432.1:13053266-13066254 GCA_024363595.1 Xenopus borealis | reverse complement strand
TTTGATGCTCGTGCCTACCAATTTCCTAGTCTATGAATTCAGTAGTCGAAGCTCTGCAGAAAGCAATTGGTGAAGCCTGAAAACTCAACACAAGTGTGGGGGTGTGTACCCTTCAATCTCAGTGTCTCTCGATGCGTGGTTGCAGACAACACTTCTATATCAGAAAAAAATATTGCTTTCCAGTTTGTTTGAGGGGAAATGTCAAAATATTTTAACAGTTTAGGCTATTAGACAAAATACATATCTGTTTAGGATATTAGGCTAAATACCTATATGTTTAGGATGAAACCCTGCAATATAATAATTTATATTGTTTCTTTGCAGGGGTGGTTTAGTTTACAGTAACTTTTGTGTATGTTATAGAATGGCCAATTCTAAACCACTTTTCAGTTAGCCTTCAGTATTTATTTTTATAGTTTTTTTTTTATTATTAAACTTCTTCTTCTGACTCTTTCCAGCTTTCAAATAGGGGTCAATGACCCCATCTAAAAACAAATGCTCAGTAAGGCTAAGGATGTATTGCTATTTCTTCTATTTATTATTAATCTTTCTATTCAGGCCTCTCCTCTTTTTATTCCAGTCACTTATCTAAAGGACCAAGGCAAGCAAAGTGTGCACACACCCCTTCTCTCTGTTCAATTGCTCCTGTACTGCTGCGGCTTGGAGTGGCCCAACCAATGGCTAGTTGGTGTGACCGTGACTCGGGGGGGTGCACAGCTTAGAGTCCCTTGTTGCTCTTCCGAGCCCACTTTCCTTCAAATGCAGACATTAGAATATGGGAGAAGAAATAGAGCGCCGCACGATGGATCATCACGCTGTCGCCTTTTCTGAAGAGGAGTGGAAGCGGAGTTTTCAATTTTAAAGTTCAATTTGTCTTGGGGGCACATATACTAAACGTCGAAGTGAATATTCGAATAAAATTCGAATTTCTGAGTTTCGAATTTTGGGCTACTTCGACTTATCCAATAGCCCAAAATTCAATTAGAATAGCAAGAATTAAGTCGAATACTGGCCCTTTAAAATCCATCGACTTCAACACTTCGACACCTTAAAGCTGCCGAATTGCCATTTTAGCCTATTGGGGACCTCAAAGAACTTGTCCTGAAAATTTTTCCAAGAATTCCAAGGATTTTACGCAAAATCATTCGATTTGAACGATTTTTATTCAATCAAAAATGGACCTATTCGATTGAAATAGGTCCATTTTCGATCAAAAAAGCCCTTTAAAAAAACTTTGAGGGTCGAAGGTTTTTTACTTCTAAAATGCATCCCATAGTAGTTCTGCCCCTTGATGTATTTTTTTTTCGATATATGCTAACGAGTTTTATTTTGTTTTTATTTGTTACTAGTCCTTTAAGACAATTCATGGTTGCTAGGGTATTTTTCCCCTGAAATTTTAAACTGGGGAGCGGCTAAATAAAAAGCTAAATAACTCAATAATAATTTTTAAAAATGCAAACGGTCTATATATATATCGGTCCCTACATCATACTAAATGTTAATTTAAAGGTAAACAACCCCAGTGGGGGTCATTTATTAAGTTCTCGCAAAGCATAATTGTTCGCAAATGGTTGTTTTGCCCATGCTTTTTCCTGAATGCTAAAATATTGCACTACTGTGCCCGTATTTCCGGTTTTTGCGAATTCGCATTGTGAATAACTTTTCGCAACTGACTCGTAAACGGGATGTGTCTTTGCGTGAGTACAGACACTTTGCGATGATGTTGTGCGTGAAATTAGCGTTGTCATTAACTAGCAAAACTGTTTTGCGAATATTTTCTCTGCCACCGAAGTTGTGGCGTAATTTCAAATGCAGAGTGTGCGCATAAATATTCGCAATTTGCAATTTTTGCCACATTTTAAATATTTAAAAAGCTCTTACAGACATTCGCAATGTGAAAAACAAATTCGCAAATCTGTTTGCCCACTCTTATTCAGCTTTATAAATATAACCAGGCGCAGGGAAAATATATTCACTTTGCAAACCAGTCTGCCCCACGCAGAGTTTATAAATGAGCCCCAGTGATCCATTAATGGACATTTGGCACTTGATCTTGGCCTGTGGGCAGTAACGTTGCTTGTTGGTTGTTTGCTAGACCATACAGATTTATGAGAGGGAGTTCAACTTTCATTGAGGTTGAGGATATAACCAAAATATGCATGATTTAATCTTTCTTTTACTGGGAGGTACAGTTGTTAGATAAGGAAAAACTGCAGATTGCATTGGTTTTGTACAATCTCTGTTCTACATATTTTCATCAAATACATATTTTCTTTGGAAAGAAATGCTGTCTCTCACTGTGCTGCGATTGAGATTGTTAGGAGCATAATGGCTCTAAAGGCAATATTTTTCTTTCAGTAATGAGGTTTTGCGGATACAGTAGACCAGTGATCCCCAACCAGTAGCTCGTGAGTAACATGTTGCTCTTCAACCCCTTGGATGTTGCTCCCAGTGGCCTCAAAGCAGGTGCTTATTTTTTAATTACTGGCTTAGAGGCAAGTTTGGTTGCATAAAAAACAGATGTCCTGCCAAACATTCTCTCCTGTAGGCTGCCAGTCCATATAGGGGTTACCAAAAAGCCAATCAGAGCGCTTATTTGACATCCCCATGGACTTTTTCATGCTTGTGTTGCTCTCCAACTCTTTTTCAAATTTAAATGTGGCTCACGAGCAAAAAAAGTTGGGGACCCCTGCAGAAGACTATCAAGACCTTGAATCCGAGTTCTTCTCATCTGCAAACCAAAGATCCCCACTGCGTGAGGAAAACATGTATACCAAATACAGAAATGAGATATAGGAATTGCATAGTCCACACAAAGCAGAGCTGCTGCAATGCTTGGTAAAAACCAATTTCACAGTTTATGCACTTGAATATTCCTTAATTCTTCTTTAAAAAAAAAAAACATGCTTCAAGCTTTGCCAAATTCCTTGGAAAGATTGATGGACAGTGTTTAGGCAGAGCTAGGCTCATGGAAAGAATTGAGTTCTGTGTGTGAACAATGACTGCATGTTAGGTTTGGGTGTTTAAATGATTGTCAAGGACACTTGAGTTTTTTACTATAAAATTCAAATTTTTTGTTGGAAAAAATACTCAAATTGTTCAAGATTCATTATACCCCAAGGCTGCAAAAAGTCAGAATCAGAAAATACTCCATCTTCAACCTGTCGGGGCCCTGTAGAAGTCAATGGCAGATGTCCTATTTGCAATTTGAAGATATGATTGTCTGGGCTGGGTTTTGCACATTTTCGGTTTTTACATCAATTTCACAAAAAAATCAGACTTTTCATGCATCATATGTGAAAAATTCAGACTTTTCGTGCATCATATGTGAAAAATTCAGATTTTTCGTGCGACGGTCCAAAAAAGGTGCAGTTTAAGTGAGACAATCAGGTATTCTCTGCATCTTCACTGTCTACTCTGGCTAGGGTTGCCACCGTTTCTTGAAAAAAATACCGGCCTTCCTATATATTTATCTTTTTTTCCTATTAATAAAATTGGGATTAACCATCAAAAATATCAGCCAGGTGGCAACCCTAACTCTGGCCATGGAATCTTGGTTTAGGAACTTTAGAATAATCTATTAATTCAAAGAAGTTTTTCTTCATTGTTTGGATGATGTTGGATGAGACCAGTGCATCTGTTGAACTTGATAGACTTGTATCATTAATATATGTCTTGCAAATTGCACACAGTATTAAAATAAAGCATTAAGCAATAGTTCTTGATCATTTCCATAAAATAGATATATATATATTTAAAAAAAAAAAAAACTCAGTCATAGCATTGTGCAAATACATAAATAAATAGCATTGGTTAAACCAAAAAAATCAGCAAAATGAATTAAAAGAATATGAAGGCACCTACCATTGCTTGTTGTTATGATGTCAAGGCAGCCTAATGGAACATGCGCAAGGAAACAAAAAAAAGAATAGGAACTTAAAAGTCTTTAGATTCAGGTTAACCAAACTATACAGCAAAGCGAAGCACACACCAAGGAGACTGACGCGTTCCACTGTGAGCAACTTATTGTGCTAAGGTGGATGAGAATGGACAAGCAAGCAAATCAAGACAGATGCAAACAAACAAACAAATGCAAACACAAAGGGAAGACAACACAACAGTGGAGAACACAAAGAGTTTCCTTTGAATTCTTGTTCACTTGCATTTCTAGTTCGTCTCTGTCTCTATGTAATACAAGAAAAAGTAGTATGTTCTGCACTTTTCAGCGCTGTAGAATGACAATGTATTCAGTTTGGCAGAGTTGCATAATGGCTCCCCAGCTAAATAAAACTCTGTAGCCAAAAACCCACAACTAAGATCCTGTGCTAACTACAGAAGTCTGTGAATTGACCCCTGTTCTAACACATCGATGGATTGGAGAAACCAGAATGGAATGTTTTATTACTGGTAACATAGTTTTATGACATTTCTGAAGGTGCATATGAAGCAGACTTTATTAAAGCAGAAGGAAAGGTTAAAATGAAGTAAACCTTATAAGAAAAGTCTAAATAAATACACCAGTAAACACTCAAAGTAATGCTGCTCTGAGTCCTATATCAAAAGAAACAACATTACTTTCCTTCTATTGTGTATACATGGGCTTCTGTATCAGACTTCCTGCCTTCAGCTTAATCCTCCTTGCCCCGGGCCTGAGCATGCTCAGTTTGCTCCTCTTCCCCACCCTTCTCTGCTGTAATCTGAGCCCAGAGCTATAAGTGAGCAGGGAGAGACTCATGCAAGCAGTGAAGTCACTCCAAGCAAATATGGCAGCTGCTATCTTAAACAAACAGAGATCTTCTAGAGCTTTGTACTCAGGTATGGTAAAACATTCTACTGAATAAATATAGCCATCTAGCTTGCACTATTGCAGCTAATCTGTTGGCAATAAAATGCCTCTGTAGCTTTTCTTCTCCTTTAAAGCATCTGGCATGGTGAAATCTATTCTACTTTATTTCAAAGTGTGTCTGTGCCAGATGCATCAACAGAGGCCCCACCTGTTAAATATACTGTAATATATTTATCAAATTAGTGCAGGTCATTTTGTTTTGCATTTCCTGATTTTTTCTGCTGTATGGTAATGATACAATAAACCTTGGTAATATATTTTATTAAGTTGATTTCTTTACTCTCTGTCTGGGGTCAGAACATGGCTCCATTCATTACACTTAGGGGCATATTTATTTTTTTATTTTTCTCCGAAAAAACACGAAAGTCAGGATGGCTATTAACATCTTTAAATGGGTCACTGCCATTGCCTTTGACTACATGAACAAGGCAGGTTTTAGGTGGCATACAGATGCATTCACTTTGGATTGTGCATTTGACACATAAAATCTTAACTCATCTATCCCATTTATCCCACTTAGCAACAGAATATTGTGTCACAGCATCCCATCCAATTAAAGAGTTCACCATTGAAAACAATGGTGCTTTGATATGCTAATAAAAAGGTTAAATGTATTAAATGAGTTAAGATAACTTTAGATAACACAGTTTCTTCAATTAACCCGACTCACAACGCATTTAACTCACAAAGCCAAGTGGCTGCATCTGTACTATCGAATTTGAGTAGTTCCCAGGGTTGAGGTATGATAAATCTTGAATTATTCCCAACTCAAAGTTTTCACCAAAAAAACAAAATCCAACACAAAAATTCTAAATTTACCATTCGAACCTTAATAAATCTGCCCCTTAAAGGGAAACTAAAGTCTAAAATAGAATAAGGCTAGAAATGGTGTATTTTGTATGCTAAACATAAACATGAACTTACTGCACCACAAGCCTAATCAAACAAATGATTTATGCTTTCAAAGTTGGCCACAGGGGGCTGTCATCTTGTAACTTTGTTATACTTCTTTGCAAGACCAAGACTGATGGTTGAGCTTAGAGATCGTCAAAAATTATCAGAACAGCACAAGTCAAATTATATCTGCCAGAAGTAGACTGATTAATAATCAGAATATACAGACTGCACTGGGTCTGTGGATATAAATCTCTGCACGGTCCCCGGCTGCTCTACAGAGAAACAAACAAAGCTTTGAAAGTATGATCGTTTCCCTACAGAGCAATTAGCGACCATCTGAAGTTTCCTTTCTGCAGCTGTCAGTAAAACAAAGAGAGAATTTCACTGCATACAGTCAGGTTTCTTTTAAAAACTGTACACATTTTTATGTAAAGTATATTGGAGATAGATTTCTTTTTCATTAAAAAAAATAAAAAAAATTTCCGCCTTTACATCCCATTTAAAGGACTGTTTTATAATCACATCTCTGTTTTTGTGGTCTATGTAGCATTTTTGTCTGTAGCTGGATTATTGTGGCTCAAATACACACAAGGTAGCACTTTATATGCTCAGCTGGGTACCACTAGACAATGAGATAGAATGGGGTGTGATTTTTATGGGATTTTTTTTAACAAATGAAAAATCATCTTATTCAAAACTGAATCTGGCAAAAATCTGTTCAACTGGTCAAACAACTAATTTCTAGAACTTTTCTCAACTTCTATTGAGCCTTTATGAGACACACAGCAGTACATTTTAGTCCCTGGCAAATCGCTGGTTTTGTATCTATAAATCTAGAAGGGCTGCATTGTAGGATTTACCTTGGAAACTATTTTATTTAGATATTAGTGATGTAAGCTGCAGCAACTCCAAGTGCAATATCAAAGTTCAGACACAGATACTGTACATTCTATAGTCAGGGCATCTTCATGATTTTCTACTTGGCTTCTAATTTATTTTCTTTCAGCCCCATGTTGACCAATTCCCGAATGTTATGTCTACATTTTCGCTAGTTAGATTTAACCTGTTAAACCTCCGTATTTACTGATCACACTGCCTATACGTCAGGGTACTATGCCTTACCCACCCACTACTGGCGCATTTACGAAAGACAAAATATTCAGTATTTTCTTTTTCTGCGCATACAAACGGATGTGTGCTGATGCATTTTTGTATTGAATCAAATAGATTCAAATTAGAATTTTCGAATAACTCTTTTGGGTACTTCGACCATAGAATTTAAAAAAATTTGATCGATTCAAATGATTCGAATAAAAATCTATTCGATCATTTGACCATTCGATTGACGAACTACTTGCCCTTTAAAAAAAAAAATTTGCTTGCCTAGTTTGCCAGATCAAACCTACCGAATTGCTGTATAACCCTATGGCAAGCTCCCATGGGGTTATTTCTGCATTTTTAGATCGAATTTTAAAAAAATCAATCGTTCGATCAAACTTTTTATATTCGATCGTTTGATTAATCGAATTGTGCTAAAATCCTTCTAATTCGATTTTGAAGGATTGCAATTTGACCAAAATTCGATGGTCGATTTTGAGGGTTTTTTAACCCTCCAATTCGGCCCTTGATAAATCTGCCCCTATGTGTACTGTATATTGTGAGTGGGTCCCTAAGCTCAGTAAGTGACAGCACAGAGCATGTGAATCAGTGAATCAGAAAAGAAGATGGGGAGCTACTGGGCATCTACTGGGGAGACACAGATCTTTACTGCTAAAGGGCTGTGGTTGCCTTGGGCTGATACACAAGCACAAATCATCATGTACAACATTTCTAACCTACTTCTTTAGTTAGGCTTTATTTCTCCTTTAATAATAGTGTCTACAAAATGGCTGCTGCTTGCTTGATGTGAGTGTGACTTCCAAGAATGAAAGAAACAAGATCGAAATAATTTATACAGTGTAAGTGATGTTTATTTTGCTTGCCTAACATTATAAAATAGGATTTGGAATTTTAAATTCTTTTGTGGATAATTATTTTCCAGCTTGAGAATGATGCAGGACCATTCTGCCAGGTACAGGTGCTTTGAGATTATGGTTTTGATTGGGACATTGACCATCTATTCTTCAGTTTAAGTACAATCCATTTATTTTCTTCCTTTTCAATATAGTGGTCAGCCCTAGTTGATGAAAAGCAGCCTCACAACATGATGCTACTACCACCATATTACACCGAGCATCCGTGACACTATTTTAAAAACAGATTAGTTTTTAGAGAGTTTTATTTTCAACAGAATTTGGGACTGGATCTCCTCTTTGATGTCACACTCTTCCTAAAACTGAAGCTAAAAGTGAAGTCCTACAAGTAAAATGTACAATATGTCCAGTAATCCATAAAAATCAGGAGGCAGATATTATTGGCCAACTTTTTAAAAAATCATCTGATGTACTATGCTTCTGACATATAGACATATACAAAGTGTTTCTTAGATAAACCATGAGATGAGTTTTTGCTTACTATGTGAGCACCACAAACTTGTGGGAGTAATCTTGGTGATTACCATGGGGACAGAATGACTTCCTAGTGATGTCATGATGTCGTGTGAATAGGCGCACGCGACTTTGACTTTACCGGGCGCAAGACTGGGGGAAGAGATGCAGGAAGATTTGTTGCTTCAAACACGCAGCGATTTGTCGCAGGCTACAAATCTCCCTGCAATCTCTTCGTCTGGAAGAGCCCTTAGAGTGATTTGAGCCCCACCGGAAGTGGCATGACTAATGGAGGAGCAACATGGAGGACAGACCATTGGACGCATGTCTACGGGAGGTGTAAGTGCAAATCCTGCACACAGGTTCTCCGTATAAAGCATTTACACAATCACTTCTACTTGTAACTTTTACTGCGTGTCTTTCATTAAGCATGAGCATATATATTATACAGTGACAATAAATCCATTTTTACAGTCATGCAGTTGGTTTCCTTGATATAATATTTCACTGACTGAGCCCTATATTTACTGCAGGGTTAGGATGCTGTTACATACAGTAGATGGTTCATCATTCTGCTGTTTCCCTGGAATTCACCGGAATATTCATGAGCTTTTCATTGTCTCTTTGTTACATGGAGGCAGTAAAGCCAAACAGTCATGGGCATTTTAATGCTTCTGTCTCCAGTTGCTATGAATACAGAAGAGGTGGCATAAAACTTTCTAGTCAAAAAGGCTGAATCAACAAACATTAAAAAAAAAAGCCCAAACCGTCACACCAGGCAGTTTCTAAGTCAGTCTGGAAAATTGCACTATTCTCATGCCAGTCATCATTAAAATACATAATCCATACTCCACTGGGAATCTTTCAAGGCTATTCATTTCTGTGACCCCTTGATAGGTATGGATAGAAAATAAGGAACCTGTTGGGCTTTTTAAATACCCCACCAATAACAGACTTGGGTAATTTAATGCCCCCATCTGCCTTCACAGAGTAGGACTCCTGCACATAATTATTAATGCACATTATAACCCAAAGTCTTGGGTTGATTTCATAAAACAGCAACATATGGTTTTAAAAAAAAAGTCTATTCAGTGTAAAAATTAATATTTAGGGTCTACAATAATCCTTGTTTTGAGATTAAGTCATGTGATTTCCCTTCCCACACATAATTTACATATGCAGATTAGGATTCGGATTCAATTTGGCCACACACAAGGAATTGGCCGAATACTGCTGAAAAAGGCCGAATCCCAAACTGAATCCTGGATTCGATGCATCCCTAAATACTATGTAGTTATACAAATTTTACAGTAAGTCCCTGTGCCATACAGTTAAGTAAAGCCAGGTTTTACAGGAATATGTCCTTACCACTTTAAAATGTTTATCTGAATTAAACTGCTGTGCTAAACCTTTCCATCCCCAGTCCGCCATTATATAACTAAGTGTTGGCTGGAGTGGTGTAAATTGCCCCTATTGGACACTTGAGCAGAAGAAACACATTTTCTCATGATTCTGGGATGTCAATGGCTGTGATTTACTTAGACTTCGCTAAAGCATTTGATACAGTGCCACACAGAAGGTTACTGGTTAAATTAAGGAATGTTGGCCTGGAACATAGTATTTGTACCTGGATAGAGAACTGGCTAAAAGATAGACTACAAAGAGTGGTGGTAAATGGAACATTTTCTAATTGGACCAGTGTTGTTAGTGGGGTACCGCAGGGCTCTGTACTGGGTCCCTTGCTTTTCACCTTGTTTATTAATGACCTGGATGTGGGCATTGAAAGAACAGTTTCTATTTTTGCAGATGATACTAAATTGTGCAGAACTATAGGTTCCATGCAGGATGCTGCCACTTTGCAGAGTGATTTGTCTAAGTTGGGAAACTGGGCAGCAAACTGGAAAATGAGGTTCAATGTTGATAAATGCAGGTTATGCACTTTGGCAAAAATAATATAAATGCAAGTTGTACACTAAATGTCAGTGTGTTGGGCGTTTCCTTAAGTGAGAAGGATCTTGGGGTTTTTATAGATAACAAGTTGTCTAATTCTAGGCAGTGTCATTCTGTGGCTACTAAGGCAAATAACGTTCTGTCCTGCATAAAAAAGGCATAAACTCAAGGGATGAAAACATAATTATACCTCTTTATAGATCCCTAGTAAGGCCTCATCTGGAGTATGCAGTGCAGTTTTGGACTCCAGTCCTTAGGAGGGATATAAATGAGCTGGAGAGAGTGCAGAGACTTCAATTTTGAGGGGAGACTGTCCAGGTTGGGGTTGTTTTCTCTGGAAAAAAGGCGCTTGTGAGGGGACATGATTACACTTTACAAATACATTAGAGGACATTATAGACAAATATCAGGGGACCTTTTTACCCATAAAGAGAATCACCAGTGGCCACCCCTTCAGACTAGAAGAAAAGGACTTTCATTTAAAGGAACAGAGTAGGTGGTTCTTCACAGTCAGGACAGTGAGGTTGTGGAATGCACTGCCGGGTGATGTTGTGATGCTGATTCTGTTGATGCTTTTAAGAGGGGCTTGGATGATTTTTTTGGACAGACATAATATCAAAGGCTATTTTGATACTAAACTCTACAGTTAGTATAGCTATGGGCATATATAGTTTGTATGAAAGAGTGGAGGGGTGGGTGTGTTTATGCTGGGTTTTAATTTGGAGGGGTTGAACTTGATGGACTTGGACTTTTTTCAACCCAATTTAACTATGTAACTGTGTAACAATATATTCCATGAAACGAGTATAATGTGGAAATGAATACTACTCTAGTAACCCTTTACTTTACATGGTTGGCTATCTAATATAAGTAATTCTAGAACAACTGGACTTGCTGAGTAATCATTGAAGACGTTTCACTACTCATTCGAGCAGCTTCTTCAGTTGAACTGCTCGGATGAATGAAAATCTTTATAGTCATATCTTACATTGTTGGACTTTACTGCCACTGGTATAGAGGCTACTGCAACTGTACCAATTACAATGGTATCGGATTACTTAATAAACCTTCTTTTCTTATTTTTGTAAATATAATCAGTCATATCCACCAACTCCTACATTTCCTGCAATCTCATTTCTCCAAGGACATCTGTGCCGTCACTAAAAGACATCCAGTAAACCCACATTCAAGGCTGAAGCCCTAGAACATAAATGGATGCTTTATTCTGAATCTGTTTGTGGATACGTTTATGACTATCAAGACCTTTTGTAAAGACAGTTCTTTGATAATTAACCCTGCACATCATGCACAACACTTTCAAACATTTTTTTTTTCAGTTCAGCTGGTTTCAGATAGAAAGAAAAAGACTTTTAACAATTACTTTCTAATTTCTATTTGTGAGTTTTTCGAATATTGTGATATATTGTGTAAAGTTAAATTTTTCACCTTCTAAAACAGCTCTGGGAGGCGGGGGGGTGGCCGACTCTGTTCTAAATTGATACATTTAGTTGATACATTTCTTATGTTTGTCCCTGCTGAGCAGAATCCCTGCGTTTCATTAAAGGCAGCTGTTACAATTGATACAAAAGTTGCTAATATTTCAGAGATGCTGCTGATAAATGTATCAACTAAATGTAGCAAATCATAACAGTTCAGATGCTCCTAGATCACTGAGCTTCCAGACTGAACCCCCAGTTCAGAAATAAAATTTTTGAGAAAACAGCAAAATATATATGATGGAAAGCTATTTAAAGGTCCAGTAACATAAAAAATTAAATTGTTTTAAAGTAATAAAAATATAATGCAGTGTTGCCCTGCACTGGTAAAACTGGTTGGTTTGCTTCAGAAGCACTACTATTGTTTATATAAATAAGCTGTTGTGTAGTCATGTGAGCAGCTAGTCAAAGGAGAAAAGGCTCAAGTTACACAGCAGATAAGCTCTGTAGAACATAATGTTATCTGTTATCCATTACTTATCCTGTGCCATATAGCAGTTTTTCAATTTCTGCCATAGCTACTTAGCAGCTTGTTTATATGAACTATAGTAGTGTTTCTGACACAAACAGATCAGTTTTAACAGCGCAGGGCAACACTACATGATATTTTCTTTACTTTAAAACACTTTCATTTTTTTGGTTACTGTTCCTTTAAAAAAGTATTTATTTATGGTGAACAATCTGAAAACAACTCAACTGAAAAAAAAAAGGTTTGGAAGGTGAACAACCACTTTGGTAGCGATCCAGTCATCTGATATGATGGGGCTCATTTACTGAACTCTCGGATCCACATAAATACAGCTGCTATTTTGAGAGTGTGGAATTGTGCCATTGCCTGTATAAAAAGTCCAACCCAAAGTTTTATCTATAGGTGAATGCTAATTTGGCAAATTTAAAGTGTCCCTGTCCTTGGTGCCAGACTAGTAGAAGCTTGCCAACAGTGTCGTGCCTGTGCTACGTGCCACAAAGTTTTAGAATACTACAATATACCAATGCAACTTTGATGCATATCTTGCTAGTAGATGCTTTACATTAAGTTTCCTTAAAGGAGAATTCAACCATAAATTTAAAAGACCCCCCTCCCTACTCCCCCCAGCCTAAGCATTACCCAGAGCAAATGCCCCTAAAGTTTTATAAAGGAAGTAGAGCCAGGCACTCGCAGATCAAACTGCATTTAAATTTATTAATACGACATGTTTTGGGCAAGTCCCTTTATCAATAAATCAGCGGGCTCCAAGATATGCGGATAGGTACACTGTCACGTACCGTGTCCCTGGTGGTCTAGTGGCTCACCTCCATGCACGCGGGAGCGC
>CM044432.1:12948288-12996180 GCA_024363595.1 Xenopus borealis | reverse complement strand
GAAGGCACAACATTATATGTCACTGAATCCTCATCCTCTCCTGGTAAGAACCTCATCTCAGTGATTCCCTACCAAAGAACTAGACAAAAATTGCATACAAGGAAGCACACATCTAGTTCTCTATTTTTATAAAAGAAAACTAGCCTAGAAAAGAACATTTATGAAACATTATGTATTTACCACAATGCTTCTTTTAGCCCAGGAATATTAGATCTTGTTCCGATGGATAATATATAATATCTATACAGCTATATATTATATATGCGTATTTTGGTTTAGTTTCTGTATAATATGAGGCCGTACATGGAGAAATAGTGAAAGTAAAAAACAAATCTGTTATGTTTAGCCAAGGGTTCATGTTTGCTAGTTCTGCTTAGAAAAGCTTTTTGTATTTATCTTGTATCTTGGTCTTTCTAAAACAGAAAATGAGGCAAAAAGTTCACCTTTGAGGGAAATGTGCAGCATTCACTAATTAATCAGAGTGAAAGTTTAATGTTGTAAACGAAGACATAATTACACATTTCGGAGTTTTCAGGAAGTGTAGCTCCCTTATATGTGTTTTAGGGGGTTAACGTTCTTTTGGGGTTTTAGGACACTTCAAAGGCAGGAAATTGTATCTTATTTCTACGACCCTAAATGCCAGCCATGAAAATGGTTACGCACGATTTTTATTTTGTGGTCTGTATGTGCCACGTATGCATAGTGGGTAGCAAACTGTTTAGAAGAATGATGACTTGCATATATCTTTGCTCATGGGAGATAAGATGCTGTATACTTTACAGCTAAACTACACACGCAATTTAGTAGGATGTGTTAGATTGACAGATCTTATCCTACAAAGTTGGATGGAGTTGCATGGGTCAAAATATAATGGGACTGATGCAAAGTAAACTACATGGAAAATTTGCCATTTGTTTTTTGTATCCTAGTGATGTTGGAGATATGCATTTGAGAGGAAATAGTAATTGTTAGTTGTTAGGCACTTGCCTGGGTTATTTTATTTGTATGGATATTTGTATTATTCTTCAACTGACCACTAAACTTGTGTGAAGCTATGCTAAGTTTCTAACTAATTAATGATTTGCCACAGCCAGAGCAATAATGTAGATCAGCAGATACTCTGGGGGGTGGCACTGGGAAAACAGTACCCCAGGCAGGTAGGGGTAATAACTTATTAACAAATATAGTGACAGTGGGATAACAGTCTCTGGGAAGGGAGTGTGACTGTGGGATAGCAGGTATAGTAGGGAGAGATGGTGCCTATAGTAACAGTGGATAATAGTCTCTGGGAAGGGAGTGTGACTGTGGGATAGCAGGTATAGTAGGGAGAGATGGTGCCTAAAATAGTAGTGGGATAACAGTCTCTGGTATCTCTGCCAGCATTTTTCAGCTACAGGAGAAGCACTCATTAAAGCAGACATACCTGTTATCAGTATTAATTAGTGAAAGGGGGTTTCCATTGAAACTACTAACACACTTTTTTGACAGGATTCAGGCCCTTCTCAGCCACCTGCATATGCCATGACAATATACACTCTGTCCATCATGAGTCTTAGGGTCAGTTGCTATAATTTTTATCCCTTTAATGTTTCAGGAAATCATGTCTGGTGGAACTACGGGCTCTACATCTGGATTCCCCTTGCTATTCTTATTGCAATGATTATTGTCACAATCCCAGTTATCTGGATTTTCAAAAGAAAAAGAGAACCAACAGGTAATTCATATTTATTTGAATTATGTCCCCCACCATACAGTAGCTAGATTAGATAAAAACATGGCCAATGTGCAGCAAAGTAGAAGACCCTCAGCTTTGGCCAAAGATAGAAAAAAAACTTTCTTGTCATTGTTACTCTTGTTTGGGTTTTATTCCCCCTAAACCAAAGCAAACATGGAAAGAAATGTCTAGGGGAACTCCGCGCTGAGTCAAAGTGAAGTGAGAAGCACCAAAAATAAATGGACCCACTAGTCCGTATGTAGTTTATAATGTAGTTTATACGCAAGGCAGGTTCAGTGCACTTTAAGCAAAAGCCGGACTCTCCTATTACTGAGGAGAAAGATACGCTATATAGTGTGATACCTTTTCTATATGGGGTACAGTGCAGGGTTGGAACTACTCACTAGTGATGGGCTAATTTTTTCGCCAGGCATGAATTCCCTCAATTCGCAGCTGCTGAAAATTCGCTGGTGTCAAAAAAATGAGACGCACGTCAAAAAAACCGAGATGCGCGTCAAAAAACACACGATGCGTGGTGCGAAAATGGTGCGACACGCCTTAACTGACGAGACGCGACTTGTTTTGCAAATTTTTCTGCGAAACGGGATAGATTCACCCATCACTACTACTCACATTAGCGGTGTGTTTCAAGCGTGTGTCAAAAGAAAGTTGATAATACTGCTGGTATCTGCGCTCCCCTGTGTGTCCTGCAATACAAGCCACCTATAGTGAAGTACCGTCAGGCTCTTTTACACAGTCTGTACTCACCAACTTAAAGGACAAGGAAAGTCTAAAGTAGTATAAGGCTAGAAATTGTGTATTTTGTATACTAAACATAAACATGAACTTACTGCACCACAAGCCTAATCAAACAAATGATTTATGCTTTCAAAGTTGGCCACAGGGGGCTGTAACTTTGTTATACATCTTTGCAAGACTAGACTACATACACATGCTCAGTGTGGTCTGGGCTTCTTAGGGATCGTCATAAATGATCAATAAACAAAGCTGCTTGAGTTCTGCATGGCTGGTAAGTAAGGCAGGGGCTCCCCCTGCTGTTCATAAGTATGATTGTTTCCCTGCCAGAAGTTAGGGAATGTCTGAAAATTCCTATCCACAGCACTAAATGAAGGGAGAAGTGCCCAGAATATGTGGCAGGTGCACTTAGATACATTTATAACAATTTAAGATAAGCAAAGAAAACAATTGTAACAAGTTACTATAGCAAGTCTTTTGAGAAAATTGTGACTTGCAGCTTAAAGGAGAATTCAACCCCTGTGTTAAAAAAAAAAAACCCTACCCCCAACGGTAACGTGACTCTGTATGAGGGGGAAAATCGGCCGTTGTTGCCAGAAATTTGGCAGTGTGCATGCTGCTGGGGGGGCCTGAGGGTGTGTGTGCCCTGTGTGCCCTGGCCCAATTGCACCCCCTGCTTGCCCGGTAGTTGCGCCACTGCCCCAACCCTACATAGACCACCCTCCCAGCCAACATGCTACTCCGTGCAAATGCCCCTAACTTTTTACTTACCTCTCCGTGCAGATTCTGCACAGCAGCCATCGTCTTCTGTTCGTCAATCTTCGGAATGAAAGTGGCGTTTTGCCGCTTTCACAGTTGGAGCAATCTTCCGATCCTGAACAACTGAGCATGCGCCAAAAGTCTCGGAAATATTATTCTCCTTTAAAGGGCACCTTCATTAGCAAAACTGTAATAACACAAAAACCACAGAAATGTGTTCAAACTTTCATTACCTGCCAAATTTGAACATGGTAATTAGGGAGTGTGGTCACAAAAATGGGCGTGGACAAAACATTTTATGACTGAGTCACAAGGCCCAAACAGGGTCCTCAGCTCTGTTGCATGTTGGGAAATGTAGTTCTGTTACTGTCAATGTATATTGTATAGAAATCCAGGCTCCTTCATGTGATTAGTTGCCGTTTGTATTTCTTGCTTTATTAGGGGTGTTACATATATATTCCAGTTTGGCAAGATTTTTTTTTCATATCATATAAATCTATTGCTTAAGTATTCCTTTTGGTTATAGTTTTCCTTTAAAGGACCAGTAACAGCAAAAAAAAAAAAAAAAATTTTTTAATTTGTAAGAATACAACGAAAAAAACCCATCAAGACAAATTAAATTTTAAAATAGCAAAGCCTTTATTAAGAAATAACTTACATTCCGCTCCACTTCAGTAAAGGCGACATAGCGACCATCCATCCTGCGGCGCGCGATTTCTCCTCTCAGGCTATTCTACTGGTTTTTTTTTTCATTGTGTACGAACGGAAAAAAAAAACTGTTACTGGTCCTTTAAACAAAGAGACATTGAAAATTTGTAAGACCCAAAGGTTTAAGCCAGACTATTGTCAGTTGTTTCTAGGGATGCACCGAATCCACTATTTTGGATTCGGCCGAACTCCCGAATCCAGTCTGAAAGATTTGGCCGAATTCCGAACCGAACCCTAATTTGCATATGCAAATTAGCGAGGGGAAGGGTAAAAGCACAAAGTATGCGGCCAAGAAAAAAAAATTTTTCTTCCTTGTTTTGTGTCGAAAAGTCACATGATTTTTTGGATTCGGATTCAGTTCGGAAAGGCACAAGGATTCGGCCGAATCCGAATCTTGCTTAAAATGGCCGAAAACCGAACCGAATCCTGGATTCAGTGCATCCCTAGATGTCGGTGAGAAATCCTCAGCAGCTACTACACTCTACGTGAGGACAGATGTGTCAAATCTTGGGAACACAATGTTACAGAAAACAAATACAACAGAAGCTACAGTTTGGACATGGGCCGATGATTTCTTTGCATGCTGGGACAGTTGCGTGTTGTTCTAAGAAGTCGCTTTGGGGGGCTGTGTTCACTCAGCAGTGTGGTTTCATGCAAAGGAAGTAAGGGGCTGACTCTCACCACTACATATACCAAGGTGTTATATTTATCTGTTGTGGTTCACATTACTTTATGTTTTCATGTTTCTTGCATGTTTTTTTTTTTTTTTACATTGCTACAGTTGAACCTGCCTGCAATATAGTACTCTGCATCTTTACTTAGATCAAGTCTGCTTTACAGGTATTGGATCCGTTATCCGGAAACCCTTTAACCAGCACTGAATTACAGAAAGGTCCTCTCCAATAGACTCCATTTTATCCATATAATTAAAATTTTTAAGAATAATTTCCTTTTTCTCTGCAATAATAAAACAGTAGCTTGTACTTGATCCCAACTAAGATATAATTAATCCTTATTGGAAGCAAAACCAGCCTATTGGGTTTATTTAATGTTTACACGATTTTCTAGTATACATAGGGGCACATTTGCTAAGGGTATATAATGAATATATGAATAAAATTAGAATTAAAAAAATCGAATTTCAAAGTAATTTCGGGCTACTTCGAATATCGAAATTTCGAATTGAAAAAATTAGAAAATTCAAATTTTCTAATTTGGAAGTACTGGCTCTTTAAAAACCCTTCGAATTTGACTATTCGCCACCTTAAGGCTGCCGAATTGTCATTTTAGTCTATGGGGGACCTTCTAGAACCTGTCCAGATCGAACGGTTCATGGCTGAATGACCCCCCCCAAAAAAGATTTTAGCATTTCGCTGTTTTTTCAGAGAAGCCCAACCTTTTTTTTTTCAACCTATAAAAATATAAATTTAAAATAGAAATGTGTTTATATATATATATATACATATATGTATATATATATATATGTAATCATATAGAACTGCACTCCTTTTTCAGTGAATCAAACCCCTTTTATTGGCATGAATTTACATTATACTACAAAGATTTTGGACTAGCACCCACAAGCATATCAGCAAATTCGGATTTGAGTGTGTTTGCCTAAAGAACACCGGTAATTGTTACAATCAAAGTGAATGTATTATAGGGTGCATATTACAGCCGATGTGACGTTTCGGTCCCAACCTGAACCTTTCTCAAGGCAACCATGCGCCTGATACAATCTCATACATAAACCCTATGTGAACCAATCAGTGAAGAGTGACATCAACAGCATTAATAATTGCCATTTAACGTGACATGCGCCATAAAGTGACTTGTGATCATTAAAATGTAATAAATACAATCAATACAATTTAGTGAACTATTGCCAATAAAAAATCATGTCTCTTATATATTATATATATATATTCTTCAGAATGGACCCACACTCCAAAATTATGTGAATCAAACAATTTTATCTAAGCCATCACTTGTTTACCCAACATTTCGGCACTCATTGGGGCCTTTATCATCCTTGATCATCATCCTACATACATTACATTTGAGTGAAGCACCCACTGTTGATTGTTGGAGATAGAGTGCGGGCACTTATAGAAGCATTATATATATATATTGTATAACTTTATTTGTAAAGCGCTGTTAAGGAGCCGCAGCGCTGTTCAGTGCATAAAAGTACAATATATATAAAAGTATACACGGGGGAGACAAATCACATAATAAATATATACAGAATCATAGGACAAAGAGCTTAAAGGAAAACTAGACCCGCTGAACAATGTAGGTCTCTATAAACAGATATTGCATCAAACAACTCATATGTAAAACCCTGCTTCATGTAAATAAACCATTTTCATAATAATACACTTTTTAGCAGCATGTGCCATTGGGTAATCATAAATAGAAAATAGCCATTTTAAAAAATAAGGACAGCCTCCTGGGATCCTAGGATCCAACGGTGCATACGAGCCAATTAACAGACAGAGTTGTGTCTTTTGCTTCCACACTTCTTCCCTTTACAGTTAGAGTTGAAATATGTCTGGTCAGGTGATCTCTGAGGCAGCACACAGACCATCATGAAATGGTGGTTCAAGGCAAGAGATGTAAAAGGGCAATATTTACTTAAATATATATTCCAGGTAGGTAAGATTATTTAATATGTCACTTGATCTGATATAAACTATCTGTTGCTCAAAAATTCATTTTCGGGGTATAGTTTTCCTTTAAGTGCTCTGTGGTAAGAGACATAGTGGGAAAGAGGTCTTTGCCCCGTAGAGCTTACAGTCTAAGTGGATGGGTGGCTGACATACAACAGGTACAAATTGGAGATGAAAATGTGCACATGGTAAGGTATAGTTAGTAGGCACAAACTAGGCTAATGTTTTAGTGCTCTAAAAGGTAGGCTCTTCATTTTTCCTTGAAAAGATTGAGAGAGGATTCCTTACGAAGAAATTCCGGGATGGAATTCCAGAGGTAATGAGCAGCAAGATTAAGGCTAAGGGCAGACGGGGAGATTCGGGGGCATTTTGTCGCCTGGCGACTTCTCGCCGCGACTTGTAGCCCCCGAACCTCCCCGAATAGCCACTTACCCAAGCGCACCGGCGTTGCTTGAAAACGTCGGCGCGTATCCACACGGAGCGGCGCGCTTTTTGAAATTGCTCCAAATTGCCTGGCGAGGCAAAATGCCCCCGAATCTCCCCGTCTGGCCTTAGCCTAAAGGGTTTGAGACGAGAGGTGGCAGTGGATGTGGATGGTGTAAAGAGAAGGTGGCTCTGAGAATAGCGGGGAAGACGACCAGGAACATATAGTGAAACAAGTGAAGAAATGTAGTGAGAAGCAGAGGAGTGAAGGGCTTTGAATGTTAGTGGACGGATTTTATATGTGATCCTTTGCTTAACAGGCAGTCAGCTGAGGATTTTAGTTGGGGTTGAGCAGATTCCCTTTTAGGAGAAGGAGCCTGGTAGCAGAGTTTAAGATCGATTGGAGGGAAGAGAGATGGGAGTTAAGACCAGTTATGAGGAGATTGCAGTAGTCTAAATGGGATAAGATGAGGCCATGGATTGTTTGGTTGTTTGTGAAAGAAACGGGAGTATCTTGGATATATTGCGGAGGAAGAAACAACAGGTTTTGGTAGTGCTATTAATATGATTGGAGAAGGAGAGGGACTTGTCAAAGATGACTAATTAATCAACAGCATCTGGATGGTAGCACATAGTTCAACCAGGATGTGCAGTCTATTTATAATGCTTATTTCCTAAACAAGGGTATGTCAGCATTCTATTTAATGTTGTTTATGAATGTGTTTTAGCTTTGTACAGTGATCACACCTATGGAAACTTCGCACAAAATGAAAAACATTCACGCAGGAAAATCTCCCCAAAAGACAAGAAGCACCATCCCAGCAGAAGTAAAGGTAAGTTCCCTTTGTCTGTCTCATCTCTCACTGTTAGACTATAAAGAGGGTATCTCCGGCTAAAACAATATTGGGGGGAATATATTTAAAGTCAGTAACGGAAAAAACTATTCGCAATGTGAAAAGTTGTGCCTCTAAGTTATGCTTTTGCTCTAATTTAATACATGTGAACCCAGAAACTGTTTAGCGACCACTTCCGACAGTGGAAGAGGGTTTGCGAATTTTATAGCTTGCGCCAATGCGCAGTCAATGTAATAAAACGACTTACTGAAAAAGTTGTTGTTTGTTCCAAAAGATCATGGCACCTTCAAGCACTTCTTAAAGTGGACCTGTCACCTACACATAAAAGACTGTATAACCAAAGTTGTTTGCAAATTAAACATGGAACCCAAATAGATTTTTCATTAAAGCATTCATAGCTGTTATAAAGGCTCCTAAATATCTGAGCTGTCAATCAAATATTACCTGCCCCGCCTCTATGCCTGAGTCATAGTGGAGGGGCAAGCAATTACTTTCACTATCCATTCAGCACTTCCTAGATGTCACTGCTCTCCAAACATTCCTCCTCCCTCCTCACATTCTTTAATTGTGTAGGGCAGTGAGTATGGGCATCAGGTCCCCCATTCGAACGCATAAACAATAACAGTGTCCACAAAACGACTCCTGCCTGCATACTGTGATTGTGTAATTCCAAGACTGAAGGAAACAAAATTTAAATAATAAATAAAGTTTATTTTGCTCAACTAACAGGATATAAAAGAATTTTGAATTATTTCTTAATGGGAAAAATGCATCAGTTAATAGTGCTGCTCCAGTAGACTTCTGCACTGAAATCCATTTCTCAAAAGAGCAAACAGATTTTTTTATATTCCGTTTTGAAATCTGACATGGGGCTAGCCATATTGTCAATTTCCCAGCTGCCCCTGGTCATGTGACTTGTGCCAGCACTTTAGGAGGGAACTGCTTTCTGGCAGGCTGTTGTTTTTCCTTCTCAATGTAACTGAATAGTACGCAGTGGGACATGGGTTTTTACTATTGAGTGTTGTTCTTAGATCTACCAGGCAGCTGTTATCTTGCCTTAGGGAACTTTTATCTGGTTACCTTCCCATTGTTCTGTTGTTAGGCTGCTGGGTTGGAGGAAAGGGAGGGGGTGATATCACTCCAACTTGCAGTACAGCAGTAAAGAGTGATTGAAGTTTATCAGAGCACAAGTCACGTGACTTGGGGCAGCTGGGAAATTGACAAAATGTCTAGCCCCATGTCAGATTTCAAAATGATTTCAGTGCAGAATTCTTCTGAAACAACACTATTAACTGATGAATTTTGAAAAAAATGTTTTTTCCCATGACAGGATCCCTTTAAGGCATTGATCCCCAACCAGTATTGGTTGCTCTCATTGTCCTCATAGCAGGTGCTTATTTTTGAATTCCAGGCTTGGAAGCAAGTTTGAATAAAAACTAAGTATAGTACCAAGCAGAGCCTTCTGTAGGCTGCCAGTGTCAAAGGGGCTACCAAATAGCCAATCACAGCCCTTATTTGACACCCCAGGGACTTTTTCATGCTTGTGTTGCTCCCCAACTCTTTTTACATTTGATTGAGGCTCACAGGTAAAAAAAGGTTGGGGACCCCTACTTTAAGGTGACAGGTCCCCTTTAAGAGTGTG
This sequence comes from Xenopus borealis, assembly GCA_024363595.1. NCBI lineage: Eukaryota > Metazoa > Chordata > Amphibia > Anura > Pipidae > Xenopus > Xenopus borealis. Next base: position 12,986,652 of record CM044432.1, on the reverse strand, counting down.
CAATTAAAATTTGCAATGCAATAACAGTTTAAGGAACAATATTACATTACGTGATGTGCCTTTTAAGTCTTATTGGTGCGAATTGTTTTTCTATTTGCAACTTTAATTACATTCCCCTCCCCCGTATGTCTATAGGGATCATTTACCTTGAGCTCAGAGGCAAGTTCAACACAAATTATTTGCACCTTGTACCCTGAGCATCACAATATGTGCTTATTCATATACATTTCTACCAGACTGGATCATCCAATCATAGGGTACATGGGGCACGTCTGTGCATTTTCCTCCAGCGATGATCACTCTTAAAACTTTAAATCACTTCACATTCACTTGCATGGCAATTCTCTCTAATGTAAGACTTTTCTCAACCAAAATGCTTTCCTTACTCTTGGGGACCACCCCCATAAACATATATTAGACTTGAATGTCAGTCAGCATCTGACGCCTGCTCCTGTATGAAAACACAATGATGAGAGAGAGATTGCAGAAATCTCCACTGTTCGAACACATGGATGGTTATATTTACTGTACAGGAGTATTTTGTGTTCATCTGTTTGAGCTGTTTTTCTGTTTCATGCTTAAAGGGGAACTATCGTGATAAATTTAAATGAAATACAGGTATGGGATCCCTTATCCGGAAACCCATTATCCAGACAGCTCTGAATTACGGAATGGCCGTCTCCCATAGTCTCCATTATAATAAAATAATCCAAATATTTAAAAATGATGTCCTTTTTCTCTGTAATAATAAAACAGTCCCTTGTACTTGGTCCATACTAAGATATAATTAATCCTTATTAGAAGCAAAAGCAGACTTGGGTTTATTTAATGTTTACATGATTTTCTAGTAGATTTAAGGTATGAAGATCCAAATTACGGAAAGATCCGTTACCTGGAATACCCCAGGTCCTGAGCATCCTGGATAACAGGTCCCATACCTGTATTAGCTTCAACATACTGCAATAAGAAGTTTTCTAAATATAATCAATTAAACATTCTGTACCTTTTAACTAGAAGATGTATCAGATCTCACTCTATTAAAATCACCAGACATCATGTCTCTCTACATGCAGGATTTGTGCAAAAGGCAGTTATTTTGTTAGATTTTGTTTGTACTGGAATCAGTTATTTGAGTGAGCTCTAATTCATCTGCTAGGAAAGGAGCCCCCCTATAAGATATATTAGATCTCTAAATGAATATCTGACACCCAACTGCTGCATGAAGACAGAATGAAGAGAAACTGATGCTGAGAGAGGGATAGTGAACATAAACTTTTTGCAGAAACGATGCAGAACTTGATTGATTGATTGTATTAAGAAAGTTTCTTGTGTCAGTATGATGAAATTTATATTACATTTTCATTTATGCAATTGGTCCCCTTTAATTCCTAAATACATACTGATGTGAGCTACATATGCATGCAATTGTTTGTTCACCTATTTTTTAATACCAGATGTTTCCAGTGTTGAAAAGGGGACGAAAAAACATCACGAGACTGTTTGAATTTTCACAAGGTCGAAAACATGACTTTGCCCTTCAAGTGTAAAACAAATTCCTGGAAAAGGAGGATCGTCTCAAGAGCAATTATAGCCAGAACCACTGCAGTTCCCTCCATGAGATGGAGAAGACTCACAATAAACTGAGGACAATGCTAAAGGGTTGATAAAGGGTTTTCAGTCTGGAGTTCCCTGTCTGTCCTGCAATGATGGAGTTTCTCACAGCAGCCCCTGTTTTTTTGTAATGCACAAGACATGACTTTTTTTCATCTGATTTTATAATCTGCAGCTGAGTTATTGGGGTTAGAATGGTCCTAGAAGAGCCTTCTTACAAAGCAAACCCGCTCAATATCTGAAGATCTGGTCTGCTTGGGTGCTTGAGGGTCGGGCAATATAAAACTTTATAATCAAAGAGTTAATTTAAGACTTTGAAATGTCCTCTATGCAAACAATGTCAAAATACAACTAACCTATGATAGAGTTTCAAGGCTGAATGTTAATGTAAATACTTGTGTTTCTGTTCCTATAATCTTAAAGGGATCCTGTCATGGGAAAAAAAAAAAATTTCAAAATGCATCAGTTAATAGTGCTGTTCCAGCAGAATTCTGCATTGAAATCCATTTCTCAAAAGAGCAAACAGATTTTTTTATATTTCATTTTGAAATCTGACATGGGGCTAGACATATTGTCAATTTCCCAGCTGCCCCAAGTCATGTGACTTGTGCTCTGATAAACTTCAATCACTCTTTACTGCTGTACTGTAAGTTGGAGTGATATCACCCCCTCCCTTTCCCCCACCCAGCAGCCTAACAACAGAACAATGGGAAGGTAACCAGATAACAGCTCCCTAACACAAGATAACAGCTGCCTGGTAGATCTAAGAACAGCACTCAATAGTAAAAACCCATGTCCCACTGCGTACTATTCAGTTACATTGAAAAGGAAAAACAACAGCCTGCCAGAAAGCAGTTCCCTCCTAAAGTGCTGGCACAAGTCACATGACCAGGGCAGCTGGGAAATTGACAAAATGGCTAGCCCCATGTCAGATTTAAAAAATGAAATATAAAAAAATCTGTTTGCTCTTTTGAGAAATGGATTTCAGTGCAGAAGTCTACTGGAGCAGCACTATTAACTGATGCATTAAAAAAAAAAAAAAACGTTTTTCCATGACAGTTTCCCTTTAACATCTCTCCCACCCACCTACCTTTTCCTCTCCAACTATCCCCTCCCTCTTCCCTGTCTTACCCACACATGCACCACGCATGTCCCCCTTCTAAACCCAACCTTTACCTGCTTTTTCTTTCCTCACCAAATTCTCATATTTAACAGAGCCTCAAGAAATGCGTGACTGCTTGATTTCACACTACGATACACATCTATTAATGTAAATCTATGCCAATTTCTTCCTGAATGGCTCAGGACTATGTACCGTTTTTCTCTTTATATTCACTAAATAAAGTTACAATAAAAAGAATGGTCCTAGAAGAACCTGGAGCTTACAGAACTATGCTATGAGTTGGTAAGATTAGGGAGACTATATATTTGCCCCCATAGATGGTCAAAGTATTCTTGGAAAAAAAAATGTTTTATATACCTGTAACCTTGTTATAAACTAACGCAGCTCCTTTAAAGTGGACTATAAACAAAGAAGTCAGAAAGCAACTGTTCTAAGGCCGTATTTGTAACGTTGGTATTTAAATGTTAAACTAAAAGATGAACAGCAAAGGTACAGAAGGAAAAGATAAGAAATAAAAATAAAATATCTAGGCTTCCAATCAGTGTGCATTTTATTTGTCTAGGCTTGGTTTTCTGAAAAGCTGTTTTTTTCTGTAATTTGGACCACGCTATCTAAAGTCAAGTAAATAAATGTGATTTTATTTATTACAAATGTCTCCATGGTCACTAATTTCTAAATCACTGGCAATTGTTTTATTGATCATTGACATCTGTGGAAAGAAGGTCTCTCTAATCTGTAAAGTTGTACAGTAGCGTCAATGCAACCCGTGTGTGATAAAAATGTATTTTATTGTAAGATATAAGAATGACTCCTTTTTTGCAACAGATCTGTTGTGTATTTTGGTAAAATGTCCTGCTGGAGGCATTAGTCCTGTCAATCTAACACCATGCCCCCTATTCTAGTCCCTAACTCTAAATCAGTCACAGACTGGCTGTGGGATTTGGTTTTTCCTAGGATTGGGGTTAGGATAGACGTCCCTAAAGGTGTCAATACACGTAGAGATCCGCTTGTTTGGCGATGTCCTGAATATGCTGCACTATACATAACTCAATAATAAGTATAATTCTACAAGAAGAAAAATTGACAAAAAGCTGTCACTTTTGTGACTATCCAAACTGGAACTTATAACAAGGAATATATAATTTATGGGAGAGAGTTTACATGGATGGCTGGGCAGCCAATATTATATACATTCACCAGTCAGTCTTGACTGATCCCTCATCATAGTTGGGTCATTCTCCACCTGACACACTGCTGCCCCGTGTATTCACAGCTCAACCTCAGGTTCAGTAATGGTGGTGACTTCTCTATCTACTCCACTTACATGTCTCATCTGGGTTGAGGAAGGACCTGCCTGCTCCTCTTCCTGCTCCATCAATAAACTTGCCATATCTGTCAATCCTGGCTGAGTAGCCTTTGTGTGTTGGGCAATAAGACTTGCCATCTGCTCTTTAGTTGGTCCAGTAGTTTTGATTCTCTGATTCTTACACAGACGAAGTTGAAGCTCAGCCAATTCATGCTCCATTGTATGTTGTTCTGGCAACAGTCTCGGCATAAAAATTATCCCACCGCTGCCACCACTTTCTATCGCTGGAGGTACCCTGAATAAATGCTCTCCAGCACCCACAATTACAGGAAAAAAGCAACTTCTTAATTTATATCTCAGTCCATGCCTAACTCAAAACTCCAACTGACAAGTCCTGTGATGTGGTGAGATGTAACACCCGGTAAATAAATCAACGTATTTGATGTGGTGCTAACTGTTACCAACAGGGCCGCCATCATGGGGGCACGGAGGTACTCTTGTACTAGGCCTAAAGGGTAGCCCGGATGTTCCACACTTTTTGAAATAGCCGGGCCCCCTTGACAGTGTCAAAGCCATACCTCACCTGCTGAAGTCTGGAATAGCCGAAGTTCCGAAGCAATGAAAAGACCTGAAAAGGAGCCAAAGTTGAAGTCCTGTAGTCATGAGTTTAGTGAGTTTAGTTTACTGAACACCAATGAGTTTTTTTTTTAGACTTTACTAAACTCCTGGCCACCAATGTATTATTTTAATACTCTATAGGCCCCTGCCACCAATGTTTTTTAAACAAATATTCTCTGGGGCCCAATGTTTATTTTTAACTTGTAAGGGGGGACCCTCACAAGTTTTATGGGGGACCCTGGTGCCAATGTTTTTTTACTTATAGGGGGGCCATGGTCCCCAATTTTTTTTAACTTATGGGAGGCCCTGATCACCGATGATTTTTTAAAAACTTTTATGAGGAGCGCTGGCACCAACATTTTATTTTTAACTTATGGAAGCCCTGACCACAGAGGATTTTTTAAAAACTTTTACAGGGGGCCCTGGCGCCAATGTTTTTTTTTTTTTTTTTTAACTTTTATGGGGGAAACTGGTGCCAATGTTTTTTTTACTTATAGGGGGCTCTGGTCACCAATTATTTTTTTTACTTGTAGGAGGGCCCTGACCACCAATGGGGGGCCCCACAGTTTTGTTTTTAAATTATAAGGGGGCCCTTACCATGGATTTTTATAACTTGTGTGTGGCAGGGTTTACTGTTTTTACCGCTGATATAAGTGTGGTCTTTTAACTGTGGTGTATGGTGGGCAGGAACTGGTGTGGGGCTTGGGGTGGGCATAGAGTTGCCAACTGGCCGGTATTTTACCGGCCCGGCTGGTATTTTTGATTGTTGATCCCAATGTTATTAATAGGAAAAAAGATAAATCTATAGGAAGGCCGGTATTTTTTTCAGGAAAAGGTGGCAACCCTAGGTGGGCAGGGCCCAGTAAATTTTGTTCTACGGGGCCCTATGATTTCTAATGGCGGCCCTAGTAACCAATTAGAAAGTCAGTCATCTAAAGCCATCTAGTGGCATTTATCAATGTAATTAAGTCTGTGCAATAGCAGCTGTAGCCACAAGAGGTCCCCAAACACATTCTCTAATACACAAATAGACATTGCTCTGATGCTGGAAGCTAAAGAGCTGAACATGGTGTTGCCTGTGAGACTGTTGTGCTTCCAAGGCGTGTAGATAACTGGTAAAGCATTTGTACCCAATAAAATTCAATATTCTTATATTCCTTACAATAAAAAAAGTAGTGAGTTGTAGTAAAGACAGCAGTACAGTAAATCTAGGATCCAATTGCAGACCAGACAAGGAAGGTTCTACAGTTCTGAGTTTCTCAGGTTTAATGTAATGAATGAGCTGTAATCTAGAAAGAGCAATTGTGCATATTTTTGAGGTTTTTCTAGGTGCTGTCAGACATAAGGCAGAACTATAGCAAACACATCTTCTGTTGGTAAGCCCTCTGACTTTTCTCTGGTCAGTTTTAAGCAAAAGATTTTGATCCACTCACCAATGTGATGTTCTGCCAACTGTAGGCAGCTGATCAAACTGAACTATTGTGTTAAATTCATGATATTAGCAGAGTAAAAATGGTAACATTTTATATATACTGTATATATATATATATATATATATATATATATATATATATATATTCTGGTCATTATGAGCTATCATTTATATTGAACTTTGATGGTGACACCTTGTAGTTAATTAATAGAATAGAACGCTCCTTGTAATCGTGTAAATGCAAAATTGTAAATCATGGGGTTTTTATGATAAAAACTAATTTATTTATTTATACACATGTGTATTATGCTAGAGAAAGGTCCCTAACAGAACTGAAATCCTGGATATATATTGTTTTAATTAATCAAGAGCTGTCGTATAGTGAAATGAACCCAGTTCCAAATAAATGTCCACATCTCTTATACTAGAATAGGTTTCACATATATATATATAAATATATATATATATATATATATATATATATATATTCTCCCTTTTGTGTTAAAGGGACAGTTCAGTGTTAAATTCACGATATTAGCAGTGTAAAAATTAGAAAACTATATATATATATATTCTGGTCATTATGAGCAAAGCAGGAAGTTGTGTTCTGTTATGTTAGACATCCTATACTATATTAGAAAAATTATTTTGTTTAGCACATCTATTTACCCAGTTTTTACTTTTATACTGAACTGTTCCTTTGGTCAGGCCCAGATTTTCTTATTTGGCACCCCTATGATGCCAGGTCCTAGTGCCGGCTTTCGCACATACCACCCCCCACTCTGGGGACTGGGTTAATGTGCTGATTATTCATTTTATGTAGTATTATACTGGTATGGCCCATTATCCTTTTTACTTAGGGAATATATCAGCACTTTATCCATTTTATACTAGGGATGCACCGAATCCACTATTTAGGATTCGGCTAAACCCACGATTACTTTGAGAAAGATTCAGCAGGATACCAAACCGAATAATATGCAAATTAGGGGTGGAAAGGGGAAAACATTTTTAAAGTCACATGATTTCCCTCCCCCTTTGGTTTGGCCAGGCAGAAGGATTCCACTGAATCAGAATCCTGCTGGAAAAGCCTGAATCCTAGCAAAAAAATTTTCTGGTCCACCTTTTAAAGGGGAAAACACTCAATTTTGTTTGTGACTTATTAAACCCGATGGTGTTAAAAGTCCTAATAAAAAAGTACTCCAACTCAGACCTGCCTACATCATGTAGAAGTCAAATGCAGATGTCCCATTTACAATTGGGAGAAACCCTGATCTGCGCTGGGTTTCGTAAAATAATCGAAAGATTTAGGTTTTGAGGTGATAAACTGAAAAAGTTTTCAGGCGTAAAATCTGAAGAGGTCGCAGTTTTCTGTGACAAATCCTGAAAAAAATCCCAAGATTAAGTTTTTTTACAATTTTACCAAATCTTTTCCCAATTTTTGAGAAAATGTATTAATACATAGAGGGGGGAAGTCAGTTCAGATATGGTCGGAGTGGTTTTCAGAAAATAGTGAGAAAATTTCAGATTCGGATAAAGAACCCACAAAAAATAGATTGTGGGGTTTTTTTGCCTTAAAAGTTGTATAACTAGACTTAAAGGCAGATTTACTAAGGGTCGAATTCTCGAGGGCTATTAACCCTCAAATTTGACCCTTATTCTAGCAAAAATCCGACAAAATTGAACATCGAATTTGTTGGATTTTTCCGCTTTATGATTTCTCGATGAAATCGTACAATCAAACGATTGTACCAAAAAATTTAAAAAAAACGGTTGATTTCACGGAAAAAATTGTGCGAAACTAACGCTTCGAATTCTTTGAAGCATTCGATCACACAATTGAAATTCGGCAAGACACAAAAAAAAAGTCTATGGGGGATTCCCATAGGCTTCTATTACAATTTGGTAGGTTTAATCTGGAGAATTTGGACATTGAATCATTTTTAAAGGGGAAGTACTTCGACCATCGAATGGTCGAACGATAGAATAGAATTTTATTCGATCTATTCTATGTATTCGATACGACTGAATTTCGCAAATGTGATAATCTAAGTGGCCAAATTCTACCATTCGAAAATTTTAAAAAATCGTAATTTGATAATTCGACCAAATTTTGAATCCTTCACACAAATTTAGTCAATCTGCCTCTTACTGTCACATGCCATTTGCTTGCAGTCTATCTACAATGAAAGGAGAATGAAACATAAAAAAAAGTATTACTGTTAAGGCACCTTTGTTTATTACTCACAGCGCTTAGTTATTCCTGCGCTCCTGCCGCCACAATGAATAAACTGAGCCGCTGACAGAGTCTAAAAGCTGGCTGACGTCACTCAAAGATCCGGCTGTATCCACCCCACAGCCTGAGGCAGTCTAGATGCGTTTTTGGCGAAAATTTAAATATTGCACATGCTTGAAAAAGTAATCTTTCTTTCTCCCCAGCTCATGGCTAGATTAGCATTTTTGGTGCATGCCGATAAAGGAAGTATCAGCTTCTTTAAGTAACATGGCGGCTGTGTCCTAAACCTGGGGTAAGAATTCAGAATGGCGAAAAACTAATTAGAAAGGCAACCTGGTGAGCAGTAACCAGCATAAGTATATTAAAGTTTTATCAGTGGAGCTCACCCGAGAGCAGCCCCCAGGAGTGGAAAGGAGCACGGACAGCACTCTCACCATCCCACTGTCTGTCATGCTGTTGGTGCGTATAATAAAGCTGCATTAATCTTAATAATACTGTGCCTTTCCGTGATTCCAATGAGCGCTAGAGAGCGGGTATGTGGAGGAGATGGTGAGCAGTAAACCTAGCTTTCTGTTACTACTCAAGGAGAACTACCTTGGAGGCTAGGGGTTTATCCTTACCTTTCGTTCTTCTTTAAGTACAGATACACCCAAAATAAGGCTTGACTATGGGAAATCTGTACTTTCAATAAGGGGTTGATTACTGTGGTGTTTATATAAATGGCCTGTAGATGTCACTGTGCTCAAGACTTATACTGTGCATACTAACTATACTGTACTGGGCCCGCGCCTGAAGAGGGGCCGGCTGTGCTGCATTCTTTGAAATAGCCAGGCCCCCCCTTGACCACCCTGAAGCCGATTCCTCTTCCATCTTCTGCAGCTGAGGTGCAAAACAGCTGAAGTTCCAAAAACGTCGAAAAAAACCCGATGTCCTAAAAGCGTCGAAAAGACCCGTAGTCCCGAAAGCGCTGAAAAGACCCGAATTCCCAAAGCAGTGAAGAGACTTGAAGCCCTGAAGAGGTGAAAAGACCCAAATTCACGAAAGAACTAGTTCAATTCTACTGAACACCAATTTTTTTTGTCCCCTAGCCAGCAATGTATTATTTTAATAATCTATAGGCCCCTGCCACCAATTTTTTTAAAATAAAATATTCTCAGGGGCCCCAATTTTTTTTCACTTGTAAGGAGGGATCCTTTTATTTTATTAAGGGGGGCCTTGGCCACCAATTATTTGTTTTATCTTGTAGGGGGGCCCTTACCATCAATAACTTGTTTGTGTTACTTTTTTTTTAGCACTGATGTCTGTGTGGTGTTTAACTGTAGTGGTGGGATCTGGGACTGGGCAGGCCCCCAAAAAGTTGGTTGTACGTTAGGGCCGGATTTATCAGGCGGCCGCCCATAGGATACACGGTCTAGTGCCCGCCCATACTCTCCCCGTGAGCTGCAAGTGCATGCAAATGGCGCCATTGAATTGGGACGCACAGGTCCCCATAATGCAGCTGGGCGGCATGCCGTCCCTAATGTTTTGCCTGTGTACCGGGCCCCGTGATTTCCAATGGCGGCCCTGTTTACTAGACAGAAGTGCACATTCCCCTATTTCACTGTGTTTTATGTTAATATGTTGTATGCTATGTTTATGTAGCAACTGCTATAGAATTAAGAACACAAACAGCATTTACCTTCAGGTCCTGGCTTATTATTGTTAGCAGAGTAACTGGGTAATAGGGTTGCCACCTGTCCGGTTTTGACCCGGACAGCCCGGTATTTTGAAGGGCTGCCCGGGTCAATGCTTCCTGCCCGGTTTTCCAAATAAGGAAAACCGGGCGGGATTAGCTTGATTGACGCCACGATCGGCCAATTGGCGATCGCGGCGTCATAGCTCCGCCCTGTGACGTCACTCTTACTAGTTAGTATGATGCTGCAAGCATGGTTGATAGGGTTGCCACCTTTTGTAAAAAAATTTTACCGACCGGTGGGGGGTGGGGCCAAAAAGGGGTGGCACGTGATGTCAGAAAGGGCAGGGCCAAAAAGGGACGACATGTGACATCAAAAAGGGGTGGGGCAATGACATTTTGGGGGCGTGGCCACAAAGCGGAGCCTGCAAGAAAGGGAAAAAGGTAAGTTTACAGTGGATTGGGAGCTGGCCGATGGGTCTTTTTAAGGGTATTACAAATTTACCGGCAGCTACATTGCCGGTAAATTTGTAATACCGGCCCCGGCCTTAGCAGGTGTTTTTTGTTGCTAACTGATAGTTTACACATACACTAGTCTAACAATTATACTTGGGGGTGCCAAAAGTTAGGCACCCCCCAGTAGGGTTGCCACCTTTTATAGAGAAAAATACCGGCCTCCCTATATATATATATTTCTATTTTCCCTATTAATAACATTGGGATCTACCATCATTTTTACCGGACAGGCCGGTAAAATACCAGCCAGGTGTCAACCCTACCCCCCAGTGATTTTATTTACTTACCTGAAACACAGGCCGGTGCTCCTATCAGCAGAAAACACAGAGTGGTCCTCTTCCTGACTGCGCATTCACAGTAGAGCGAAAAGCCGAACTTTAACAGAAAAAAGCTGGTGTCTGCACCAGGAAATTTGAAGAAAGAAGAAACAGGAAGAGGATCACTCTGTGGTGCTTTCTGGAATAAACCTGGCCCGGTGAAGTTTTCTCCTTATAGGAGATAGGTGTCCTGTAAGTTGATACATTCACTTGGGGGGTGCCTAACTTTTGGCACCCCCAAGTAAAAAAGTCTTTCCTTCTCCTTTAAAGACAAGGCCTTACTGGCAGTCCTTTCTTTACTGTCTGCCTCCTCTTCACAAATACAGCCCTGATAAATGTGGGTAGCACTGAAACCATTAGGGAATAGGTCTGTTTGTAAAAAAAAATTCATGTTTTTTTTAAGACAGTGGAGGCTCCTTATTCACTTGGGTATAGTGAATCATTGTATTAGTCTGTGCACTTGATCACAGTTGGAAATATATTGCTTTCGTGTCCCTTTGCCAATCTTAGGAGACAATTTTCAGAAGTACATCTACCCAGGAACCAAAAACACGGCCGCCAACCCAACAAGGGACACATGACAGGGATTGCAGTCAGATTGTTTCAGGGAGAACAGTGTATGCTTCCAATATGTTAGATAGAGCAAAGTCTGCTCATAAAATCAGCACTAATCTGTAGTTTTCAGATGATTGGAGCTATGGTAGTGAAACATAAAATGAAAGGGGTTTGTGCATGGCAAAAGGTAGTTTTCACAGAAGTCATTTGAGAATCTAGAACTTCTTTGCTCCAAGTAACAAAGAGTTACGGAATCTAATGAAAAGTCTAATTTACACACATGATAATGTTCATGACATAAATTTAGGTGTAACTCTCTCACACATGTTTCTGATTCAGCTCCTGGTCTCCTGGTGGCCTTGACTGATCTACACCTAAAATATATATTTATGTGCAAAACAGATGGAGGGCCTTATTTCTCAAAATCCAAATTTTATTTAAAAAAAGTCCACAATTTGACCTTTATTATTAAGAAAAGCATAGTTTCATCGGATTGGGAAACACTATAAAATAGAGCAAAAATTGTATTTTTGTTTTGTGTTTTTTTCCCCAATTGCTCAATTTTTAGGGCTTTTTCCCACATAGTCAGATTTTTTTGTGATTTTTGCCAGAAAAAGTAAGATTTTTGGGCTAATTCCAGTGTATGCCACAGTGACTTTCAAATAGGATAGGGACGTCTCCTATTGAATTTTATACAACATCGGGAGGTCTGAGATGCTGGATTTTCAGATTCAGACTTTTTGCAGCATTGCAAAAATCCCGAAAAATTTAAGTTTTTTTCCCACTAAAAATTTGAAGTTTTTAGTTAGAAAAAAACAAAAAATTTTCAAGTTTTTGGCATTCGGACTTTTATAAATAACCCCCCTTAGGCTTGAGAAACAAAGGCCCAGAGCAAGACATATTTTGGGAGGGGTTATTTATATAGATGAAGTTCATTGCTTTATTTGTTCATCAGCGATAACTGAAGGATATTTGGCAAAAAATGATAACATTTTTTGTTGCTGCCATCTTGCTCTGTGTTACTTGCCAACCTGGTCCCACAATTTTTCCAAACCAGGGTCTTCATAATAACATGAAATTGGACACAATAACATTTTGACTGTGATGTTTTATGTATACGTCCCATGCATCAAACCATAGTGCAAATAATGGTGATTCATTTAAGGCTGCCACCAGAGTTTTTGTGTTTGATGACGAGGAAGAAGAGGAGGAAGAAGAGGAAGTGCTTAGAATGAGGAGAGATGGTGTTGCTGCACTGCCGTCTGTTTCCTGCATTCTCAGTGTGCTCTAACACAGATATGATCACCTAGAGATCCCGCGAGTATGGCCAGAAGCTCCAACCTCTATATCCTCATACTCTCTCTCTACTGGCAAGGTAAGGGGCACCAAAGATCTGTACCAAGGCTTATATATATAAATTATAGTTTACCGGGAAAGTTTTTTTCTTTTATGTGCTTTTTTTCTACCTATTTTTCTTTTCCCTTTGTTTTAAGCTTTCTGGTTATTTATTCACACTGCACCTTTATCCAAACGAGGCACCCAGTTTTTATTGATGTCAGATTGTGTTCAATTTTTTTTACTGTCACTCAGGGAACAGAACAGCCAAAAGGTTCCAGGGATACAGATATATCATTGGGTAGATGTACTAACATTTGCATTGTTGTTTTTTTTTTTTTCTCCCAATGAAATTTTATTAAAAATTAGTATTATGAAAAACCGTATCAGGGCAAAAAGCATCTTTTTAAATTTATTAAGTTTGTCTGTGGAAAAGCCTTTTTGCTGACCAATGCTGACGAAATACATTTTCCTTGGGGGAGAAAAAGCTGGGAATTGTTTCCCCAAAACATTATTGAATCTGCCCCTGTATCTGTTTCTCTCCTGCCCAAGTAATTTCTAGTAATCTCTTTAAATGGCAGTGACTTAATTAATTCTGAGCAACTGCCCCAATAGCCTCATCTTTTGGGGCCTTAAGGCCCATACAAGGCCCGATAAAAGCTGCAGACAGACCGAGTCAGCAGCTTATTGGCCCCTGTGTATGGCCCTCTGATGGGCTTCCCTGATTGATATCTGGCCAAAAGTCTTCCAGATGTTGAATGGGCAGGGTAAAATATCCGGTTGGATCTCGCCCACATCTTTTTGTTGATGTGGTCCCACTATCTGACCACTCGTATTGCCTCCATTCTTATCCAATCATTGGGCCCTAGGGCCCATGATTGGATCAGCCCGATATCACCCACCTCAATGTGGGTAGCCTTTAGGTTGGTGGCAGACGGTGAGATTAGTTGTCCAATGTCAAATCTTCTCTACTTCAGGTCCCCGAAGTGCCTTCCCGCCAGCAAGAATACGAATCACCGGTGAGATGGCATGAGAAACGCTTCCGATTTCCGAAGTCGCTTGAAGTTTCCTAAACTCCAGGCGACTTCAGAAATCTGAAGCTACTCTTATGCCAGCCCGCCAACAGGAAGGCATTTTGTGGAGATTAGTCACCAGAAGTAGAACACTGGGCGACTAACCTCCCCTTAAACCTTAGAATTTAGGCAATGTACAGAACAAAAAATATATGCAACTGATTTCACACCATTGGTACAAAGTGAAATTTAGTTGTGTTGCTTCTTTGGAAATTGAATGTGGTCACTGAATAAAACAGCAAAAAAAAAAAAAGTACATTTGTTAAGGGTATCATTTCCCTTAAACATGACATTTCTCATGCCTTTGAGTTTTTCTAATCTGAAAACTTCCCTTTCCAAATGCCTGCTGCCAGCATGGATGGCAATGGGCCATTTCTCACTTTTGTGCAATCCTCTTATGTCTCCATAATGATTTGAAGCTTTAAAGTGGACCTGTCACCCAGACATAAAAAGCTGTAAAATAAAAGTCCATTTCAAATTAAACATGAACTCCAATTTTTTTTATATTCAAGCATTAATACTTGTTGTAAACTCATTTACAAATCTCAGCTGTCAAACAAATATTGCCTGCTCCTACTCTATGCCTTAGGCATAGAGGCAGGGCAGCCAATTACGTTCCCTTTCCATTCAGCACTTCCTAGATGTCACTGCTCCCCACAATTCCCCCGATCTCTTAACCTTTTAATTGTGTAACCAGAGCATTGGGAAGGACATCAGGTCCCCCATTCTTGTGCACAAACAAGACTTTGAGATGATGCAAGGCTTGACTTATTAACAATGTCCACAAAATGGCTCCTGCCTGCTTGCTATAATTCTGAATTCCCCGATGGAAGGAAACAAGATTCAAATATTTTTTTTATAGTGTAATTAAAGTTCATTGTGCTTGACTAACATGATAAAATAGGATTTGTAATAATTTTTTGGGGTGTCGGTTCCCCTTTAACAAGACCCACATGGATATCACTAGTTACAGAGCTTCAATGCACCCAGTGAAGCTACTTGGTTTAAAGTGACCGCTTGCAGGTAGTATCATAAAGAAGTGCAGCAGTGGTTGTTACACCCTTGGAGATCCAGCCTTTAGTCATTTCCCACTTTAACTAAAATATTTTGGCATATTAATGATTCAACAGTTCCAAGAATATCTTGGGCAGCAAATCAACCTTCAAGAAATCTCACACCAACTGAATCTGGGCTGGGTTTTCAAGTGTTCCTAGAACAGTAAATAGACATTGTCCCAAATGCTACTATAACTGGCCTATAGGCTGAGCTCCATTCTACCAACCACACTATTTGGGAATCACTGAACTACAGGGCCACGTCATAAAACCATGATTAAAAGGGAAGACTAAATGATAATATTATTACCTGAGCATAATATAACAGGGGGGTCATCTTGACCTTCAATTGAGTAATCAATGGTAATAGTGACTATGAAGATTCTTATTCATCCAGACCATGGTATCTAACACAAGTAACTCAAAACAACTGGACTTGCTGAGGAATTTTAATGAAAACGTTTCACTGCTCATCTGAGCAGAAAAGAAATAACCACCTGGAAACACATAGTAAGCGAAACATAGTGATCCCATATGTAGCTGGAGTGTTGGAGAAACTCAGGAGTATTTTCAACAAACACCACAACACACTGGGGCTCATTTATAAACCTTTGTGCAGTTATATTTATAAAGCTGAATAAGAGTGTGCAAACAGATTTGCGAATTTGTTTTTCACATTGCGAATGTCTATAAGAGCTTTTTAAATAGGACAAAAATGACAAATTGCGAATATTTATGCGAACACTCTACGCCACAAATTTGGTGGCGGAGAAAATATTAGCAAAACAGTTTTGCAAATTGCATATTTAAGTTAATGTCAACGCTATTTTCACGCACAACAACCTCGCAAAGTGCCTGTACTCAAGCAAAGACCCGTCTCGTTTGCGAGTCATTTGCGAATATGTATTCACAATGCGAATTCGCAAAAACCGGAAATACGGCACAGTAGTGCAATATTTTAGTGTTCAGGAAAAAACATGGGCAAAACTACCATTTGCAAATAATTATGTGCTGCACGAACTTTATAAATTACTCTCACAGACAAAAACTGGTACACCCAAAGGATCCAACTCCTAAGGGAAAACTAAGTAATTTGGTATACGCAGTCCAGTGTTGCGATGAGTGCACTGATCTATACATTGGGGATTCAAAACAACTGCTCAGTAAGCGAACGGATCAGCATAGGAGGGAGAACTCTACAAGGCAAGACTCGGCTGTTTTTCTACACCTAAAAGACAAAGGACACTCTTTTGAAGACAGCAATTTCCAAATTTTGGATAAAGAAGACCACTGGTTTGAAAGAGGTGATTGCTGAGAAATTTTAATGAAGACGTTTCACTGCTCATCTGAGCAGAAAAGAAATAACCACCCGGAAACACATAGTAAGCGAAACATAATGATCCCACTGGTTTTAAAGAGGCGATTCATGGTAAGATGGAGAAACCATCCCTGAACTGCGGCGGGGGCCTTTGACACCACCTGTCTGCTACAAACAATGTTGTTCTCACATATGTACCCCGGCAGTTTCAGAACTATTCACACATCCATTCATGCAACTCTCATAAGTAACACCTGTTTTCTAGGAGTTGCATGACACATTGGTAATCGTATCACAAGTAACTACACAGAATCAGCACCTCTGTGAATTTCAGATTTCACTTCTCTGAAGAGTTACAATGTGCTGTTGTGATTGGATTGTTGGAAGAGTCTATATGCCGAGAACTCCCCTACACCAGTCAGAAGCTGCTCAGATGAGCAGTGAAACGTCTTCATCAAAATTTCTCAGCAGGTCCAGTTGTTTTGAGTTACTTGTGTTATATAATGGTAATAGTGGTGCAGAAGCAACATAGACACCTGGCTTGGCACCAGTTCAAGCAAGAACAGGGGCCACACTCACTTCATCAGGCAAAGGGAGGCATATCCACCTGAAACATTATATGTTGTCCTTCACGCTCTGTGACCAAATAAATGGGCAATGCAACATTTCTTTTTGCTGCTCCTATTATATTCTTTCTTACCTAACATAGTTACATAGTAGGTGAGGCTGAAAAAGATACGTTCATAAAGTTCCACTAAAACCTGCTTTGCTTTGTAAAATTCTTCCCTGACTGCAACTAAAGAAGTCCCTCAAAGGGATTGTTCACCTTTGAGTTAACTTTTAGTGTGATGTAGTGAGGGATATTTTCAATTGGTTTTAATTTTTTTATCATTTGTGGTTTTTGAGTTATTTAGTGTAGCTATTGGTTCAGCAGCTCTCCAGTTTTCAGTGTGAGCAACCTGGTTGCTAGGTCACTGACCAACATCACCTGAAGCATTTCGGGAGTGACTCCCTTAACCATAGACTATGATTAAGGGAGTCACTCCCAAAACGTGTCAGGAGATGTTGGTCATTGACCTGTTGGAATAAATCACCCTTTTATCTTACTGGAGTGCCGACTTTTTTTCTTTGAGCAAATATGATTTCAGTGGGGACACTGATAGCAGAGCACCCGGACTGCTACAATTAAAGGAGAATTCAATCCCTCGGGTGCTAACCTCCCCCCCGCCCCCCTGTAGGCCCCCCTCCCTCCTCCCCCAGTGCCTACCTCTCCCCACGGGCAAATGTCCCTAAGTGGCTACTTACCCCTCCATGCAGGTTCCCAGGCACCATCTTCTTCAGCAACGTCCTTTTCCTGGATCCATCGGTGCTTGGCGGTGCATATGCAGAAGGACGCATTTGCCAGTTTGTACTACTGCGCATGCACCGAAAGTTCACGAAGTTCAATCGCCGAACTTCATGAACTTTCGGCGCATGTACAGTACTACAAACCGGCAAATGCGTCCTATTGCGCATGTGCCGCCAAGCGCTGACGGATCCAGGAAGAAAACATTTCTGAAGAAGATGGCACCCGGGAACCTGCACAGAGGGGACCTGTACGGAGGGGTAAGTAGCCACTTAGGGACATTTGCCCATGGGGAGAGGTAGGCGGGGGGAGGAGGGAAGGGGCCTGCTTCCAAGCTGATGTTGGTGTTAAAGTCAATGGAAAAAAATTTTGCCGCAAATTTTCACTGGAGATTCATGAATTTATTTGCCGGTGGTAAAATGCTGAAATTCACTACGAATTTGTGCCAGGCGAATTTATTCGCCCATCACTAAAAATTAACCTACCCACCTCTCTAATGATTAAATTCATGGATACTACACATACCACAAATGTGTAGTTGATAAGCAAGCTGTGGACCTGGGTCCATTCCATTATTCCCACGCCTCCCTTGTTAACAAGTTTTCTGAATGATAATTACACCTGATATTTTGTACATACTGTATTTTGTTATTGAAGCTCTGCTCTTATTTTAAATAACGGAATATTTCCCCAATAGTTTCTGCAGGTGCCACACTCAATGTCACTCAGACTCCTAAGAATTTATCAGTTACAAAGGGAGGCAATGACTGTATAACTTGCTCCTGGGAAGCTGAGGATCAGAATGAGAGGATCAGAGTCTTGTGGAAAACATATTATGAATCAGCGAGTGCAGCTCATAATGGGACAGTTTTAGCATCTGTTATGTGGGTAAACAATACAACAGTGGTCATAAAAAAATATCGGAATCAGAGTGACTATCAGTTAACCAAGGATGAAGCCCAGCTCTGCCTTTTCTCTGTCAGCGAGGGCGACGTTGGAAATTATATTTGTGAGGTCACTATTGATAAACCCGAACTTCGATCTGGAAAAGGAGAAGGCACAACATTATATGTCACTGAATCCTCATCCTCTCCTGGTAAGAACCTCATCTCATAAAATATTCACTGGCAAAGAACCACGCAGATAGAAATACTTGCATTCTTGAAATATGTTGATATATTTATACTGGTATTAGTGATAAGTCAAAATTTTATAAATATTACATATTTTTGTATCCAGATTAGAAAATAAGGACAACTAGATAAGTTATTTATGCAGATATTTTTTCTGTACGCTGCAATACTGTAGATCCAAACATCTCTTGCTTGTGATCATGAGTTCCTCTCAGGGATGAACTGGGGGACCCACCAGGGCTGCTGTCTCTGGCCCCTGGCACAAAGCCCCCTACAACCATACTCCATATCCTTCTAATGGTCATGGATACAGAATACAGAAGATACAGAATAGGCCCTGGCATTCAAGAACACAGGGGCCCAATCTGCCCCCAAAGACCAATAAATAGTGACTATCTATGGCATCTTATCTATGGCCTTTAAATATTTTAAATTTGGCGCCTTTAAAAAAACGGAAGTGCGCTTGGCGCGCCCACTAGGGGAACCGGGAGGACAGAGGGACAGAGTGGCGCGGCGGGCGTCCCTGTTGCACTGCTTTGTGAGTTTTTGTTACAGATACCAATGTCAAAGTTCGTGGAGGTGGTGAAGTCCTCAAGAATAATTAAAAAAAAAAAACTAGGTGTAAAGTTGTGGGTGAGGACTTCCGAGGTAATTTTCTCAGAAACATTACCTGTGTCACGAGCAACGTTAAGAAGACAGCACCCACACTTAATTAAAAAAAAGACTGTATCTAACTGCACCACCTCTATGTCAGTATTAGGAAAAGTTAATGTCTACTAAAACTTAACTTTTATGTGAAGTAATTTCAAATGAAAGATAGTTGAAAAAAACAATTTGTGTTGCTCTCACTACTGTATCAGGGTTTATGTGGCGGGCCAACTTTCACCAGTTACAGTGGTGGCTTTCAGATCTCTCATCATGTAACACTGCCAGGCTAAATAAATTAATATTATTATTTTAAAGTCCACTTTGGGACATGGTTGCTTTTTTTTACAAAAGCTCTGGAATCCTTGCTTCAGTCTAGGCTCTTTTTTTAAAAAAAAGTTTTTAGTTAACATTTCAGTTTTCCAAATATGGGGAAAAAAGAAGAGAAAGGGGTGAGCTGAGGGGAGGCCATCAAGACTACAGACATTAGATACTACTGCTACTTCAACAGCTAGGTATGTCCAGTTTTTGGAACACTGTTCACACCCAGCCATGGTCCCCTAATGGCTTCGAATTTGTTAGGGCCAGATATACAAGTTTCTGTTTAGGTAGGAAGTTGTTAATATGTTTTTCCCAGAGGCTCAATGCAGGCAGTCCTTTAAATTTCCAGTGTAACAGTATTGCCTTTTTTGGCATAATAAAATACTGTAGCTTTAATTAACACAGTTTAGCAGGGGATCTCAGAGTTAGAGAGTCCATGATGCACAGAAGACAGAGAATGGGTGACAGTAACTTAGGAAATGCTGAGGTCATTTCAACATAGTTGAGCACCTCGTCAAAATCCCTGTATTATTGGACATTCCCAAAAAACATGGAAGAAGGTACCCAGAGCATTGAGGCACTAGTGACACTGGTCTGAAACTCCAGGATAAATTCTGGCTGATCTTTGTGGGATGAGGTACACTCTATTAAAGAATTTGATATTTATGTTTCTGTCTCTCCTAGAGATAGTAAATTGGGGCACTAAATCAAGAGCATCCTTCCATATCTCCTCATCTAAGTCTGGAATATCTTCACACCATTGTTGTTGGTCCTTATATGAGTTGTGTTGGGCTGCATCAATATAATGTACATGTAGGATAAAAAATTTTTGCCACATCTGGTCGGCGGAGGTATAGCTCCAGGTTTAATTAACCACTATTAGGAATAATTGATTGAAAAGTTATGTTTCAGCTGTAAGTACCTAACTAACACATTCATTGGGAGATGAAATTTGGCTTGGAGCTCATTAAATTGTTGTCATTCCTCACCAGATATTATATCACCTATAGTTAAGGGGGAATCTCCCCAGTTTCGATTCGCCGAAAAAGTTTTCGATGCAGGTCGCGTCGTTTTCGACGCGTCGCGTCAAAAACGACGCGCGACTCGATTTTCCGCCTTATTTTCACCAGGTGAAATTTCACTGGCGTTTCGAGCATTTATTCGCCAGCTGCGAATCGCAGGAATTCGCCGCGAATTCACCCCTGGCGAATAAATTCGCCCGTCACTAATCACCTAGTGTCTTGACCCAAATAGTCACCCACCTAGCGATATCAGGGATATCAAGGTATTTAGGTTCTTTGGGGTCTGTTTACTAAAGTGCGATAAATTTGAATTTCAGTTTTCGTATGTTATCGCTGAGAATATTTTTCCGCCAGAATATTCGCACCTGCTAAGTTTACTAAACAGCGATATGCTCAGAAGTCATTGCGATCAATTGCGGTAACTGCTTTAGGGAACCAGCTTACGTTAGCGGTAATTTAGGCGAGTTGCGAATTTTCTGGCGACAAATTACATTTGCAAATATTTATTCTAGAAAATAGTCTTGTTTTATGGTGTTAATAATGGAATTAATTATGACTGTGACATTTATGGTCAGAAATGCATCTTCAAAACTGACTGATGATTATACCATCCAACAACATTACCAGAGTAACACAAATCAAACATGTATCATATAAATCAATACTTCATCCATCCACTCACACACCCTTCTGCCAATAGAATCATATGAACAAGAAATCACACCAGTTATCTCTTTGTATCATTTAAATGCACAGTATAATGAGAATTAAACTCCCATTGAGAATTTTATGCCCAAAAAATAAGTTAACTCCACTATATAGATGGCGGTAAAATGTTGCGAATATTCTGCCATTAATTTTGTCTTTCACACATTTCGCTGTTTAGTAAACCAGGCGTTAACAGTGTCGGACTGGGACATCAGGGGCCCACCCAAAAACCTTACACTAGGGGCCCACCGAAAAATTTTAGACCAGGGGCCCACTCTCAGTACTATTATTCTTCCTCTACTCATTCAACCACTATTCTGCTAGTGTATTTTCTTTACACACTATAACCTATTATTATATCTATTTAGCCTCTAGAAATAGGGAATGGCCAGGAACTTGGCCAAATTAGCAGCATGAGGGCCCACTGACACCTGGGCCCACCGGGACTTTTCCTGGTATCCTGGTGGGCCAGTCCGACACTGGGCGTTAATGTGTACGTAGCGTTATTTTCAGTGAATGTGAAAACATATTTTTGCACAAGAATATGCACAAATTTATACTTACAGCGAAAACCTATTCTGCATTAAATTTATCTATATTTTGTGCTCAAATTTTTACCGCACTTTAGTAAATGGAACCCTTTGTCTTTATTTGGAACCGATAACTCGTTATCTTTTTATATTCCTACTTATATTCCGACTTCTAAAATTTTGGATAGAAATTAGTAAAAAAAACTATATAAATAAGCAAGAAGGGGATTTTCCCATTTTGTATATGACATATATGAAGCCCTGACTAAGCAGGAACTGCAAGCCATTGTTAGACCCAGTATTATCCTTTCATAGTAAAGTGCTACCTTATTACTCATCACTTTATCAGCACATCAATCCCTCTGCCAGTGAAATGAACTCACCCATTGCCCTGCTGGAACTCAAATACTTACTGGAGAATTCAAATTTTATTGTATTGCCTTTAGTGAATAGACCATAGACCCCCAATATTTTTTTTTTATCTGTGTCCCAGTGTTTTGAAAACAAAAACCAGTTAACTAGATATAAAACTAAATAACTGAATATTAAATCAG
The DNA here is from genome assembly GCA_024363595.1 of Xenopus borealis. Lineage (NCBI taxonomy): Eukaryota > Metazoa > Chordata > Amphibia > Anura > Pipidae > Xenopus > Xenopus borealis. The sequence goes on along the minus strand of CM044432.1, from coordinate 12,964,227 downwards.
AATGCATGATATTTTTGTGAGTTTTGTTTGTGTCTAATTATTATTTTTCTTTACCTTGAGCAGAGCTAGCTTATCTGGCTATGTTTATCATCATTCCTGCTGTGATATCATTGGGATATTTCCTGTTCAAAAGAAGAAAGCAAGAAAGTAAGAATTTTATTATCAGTGTCATCAGGTTACGATGTTTGTTATGGCTCAGTGCAGCCAAGCAGGATACTATAGAGTAGTGATCCCCAACCAGTAGCTCGTGAGCAACATGTTGCTCTCCAACCCCTTGGATGTTGCTCCTAGTGGCCTCAAAGCAGGTGATTATTTTTTAATCCCAGGCTTGCAGGCAAGTTTTGGGTAGGTTGACAATCCACATAGGGGCTACCAAATGGCCAATCAAATCACTTGTTTGGCACCCCAAGAACATTTTTCATGCTTGTGTTGCTCCCAAACTCCTTTTACATCTGAATGTTGCTCATGGGTTCAAAAGGTTGGGGATCCCTGCAGAGGGTACATATGGGCTATGTCATTACTGGTTGGGATGGGATTATAATAGACAGATAATTTCTTAAGAAATTAGGTAAATCAGAGATGCACAGCTGTATTGCCCCACAGATACCAGGCTCCTGTTATCACCCATTGTCGGGAGTTGTGGGTCAGCAACAGCTGGATGTTCTCAGGCTAGCAATCCGTCAGAAAACAATATCACTCATATTTCCTTGGTCCTGTTGTCATCATGACACTCCAGATAAAATGCCTTATCTGCCTTGATTTCTGATGGCCTGAAATGTAATTCTGGAGGCCCAAGAGGAACCAAATACTTTAGTTATATGTGGCTCCAAAGGACCAGTCTGTTTTTAGTGCTGGCTGTTGTATCAGCTGTGCAGGGGCACATGAAAGGGGTCCGAGTATAAGTTTAATATAGAGATGCTTTTACTGGTATAACAACACGGGGAGCAGAGCCAGAAGCTGCAGGGGGTCCCAGTGGGAGACCATAGTAAAATCGGTCCTGTACCTTCACAGCAAAATGTATCTACCTAGTAGAGATGATCAAAATATTAATGAAGAATATTTATGAATCCATGCTAGAATTTTCAAATATTTGTGTCAGGAAAACAAAACTCAGAATTCAAAATGCAGATTTCATTACTGTATGCAAAGCCAACCCTACACAGTCTACCTTTTTTTCTATGATGAATAGTTGTAACATAGTGGAAAGGAGCCTCTGTAACAATGTAGGACATTGTATTTGCTACTGTAGACCGTAAACTGCAATGTTACATGTATGTGACCCATTATTACATTTTGAAAAAGTGATTTCCTTCTATGTAATAGTTAAACAGCACCTTGTTTATTATTGAAACTTAATTGGAAGCAAATACAGCCGGTTTATTTAATGTTTACATGATTTTCTAGTAGACTTAAGATATGAAGATCCAAATCACCCTTATTTGGAAAACCCCAGGTCCTGAGCATTCTGGATAACAGGTCCCATACCTGTACTTTGGTCGTAGTAAACTGAACTAACGCCTGTAGTTTTTGTGCTCGCACAGGGGTCTGTTAATGCCTTGTACAAGTTTTAGGGGGTTTAGATATGCAAGGTGACCCATGAAATAAAAAATCTTGATCACTACCTACAGGGCAAAAGTCTTGGTGGACAATGCATTTCCGTGAAAGGCTTACCTTGAAAGTGGTTAGATCCAAGTTATACTGTATGTATAGAAATTGCATTCTGTGGTTACTGCAAATATTATAGATCTAATTCTTTACTTTGAACCAACGGGGATGATGTGAGATTAAGATGGCCACATTCCAGCCAGTCCAAGACCGAGTTATCACTTTGGCAAGTGCACGGGGCCTTAACATTATTATCTGGTTGATATCTGGCCAGACATGTATAAAGCAAGTTTGAAGAGTATAAAGACTGAGCTTTCCAGACTGGTTAAAAGTCTGTATTGTCATCCAATCTTTAGCCCAGGGGTCAAATGACAATAACTATTTTTCCCACCACCTGCATGAATGAATCTGGCCAAACAAATGTACTTTACTGTGTAAAGTGGTTCTAACTTCTTATACACTCAACTTAGAAACAACGTCAATCAAACCAGACTTACTCTTTTAGCCAAATGTAGATTCAGGAGCAGGTCATCAAGCCTGTTCACAAGGGCTCCACCATAATGCACAAATATCTTCCAGTAGACCACACTCTGACATTCAAGTTAGGCCTCTGAGTAAATAAAGGCAAGCATGAGATAGCCACAGAACTCTGTAGCCTTTGCAAAGCTCTGCTTGGTACGAACGGGAAGTTGCATTATTGCACTGTAGGGGTTTTCTCTCAAATGGAAATAGCATTGCGGGCAAACGTGTCAAAATTCACACCTCTATCTATATTTTAGAAACATGATGATAAAAGGCTTAGTTTTCATCTAAACTAATTCAATGGTAGGGTGGCATTTTAGGGTGGATAGTTTTAGATAGTTTGTAGGTCTCTATAAAAAGATATTGTATTAAACCCTGCTTCATGTAAATAAACCATTTTCATAATAATATACTTTTTTAGTAGCATGTGCCATTTGGGTAATCATAAATAGAAAATACCCATTTTAAAAAATAAGGACGGCCTCCTGGGATTGTATGATTCAACGGTGCACACAAACTTACCAAACAAACTATACAGGTTCCTGTTCCTGTTACAGTTAGAGTTGAAATATTTCTGGTCAGGTGATCTCTGAGGCAGCACACAGACCATCACCAAATGGGGGTTCAAGGCAAGAGATGTATAAGGGCAGTATTTATTTTAATATATATAAAAGTTTGGTAAGATTCTTTAATATGTCACTTAATCTGTTGCTCAAGTATTCATTTTGGGGGTATCGTTTCCCTTTAAAGGAGAAGGAAAGCTACTGAAGCAGTTTATTGCCAATAGATTATCCACAATAGTGCAAGCTATAACACTATATTTATTCTGCAGAATGCTTTCCCATACCTGAGTAAACAGCTCTAGAAGCTCTCTCTGTTTGTTTAGGATAGCAGCTGCCATAATAGCTTGGTGTGTTATCACTTCCTGTCTGAGTCTCTCCTTGTTTACTCATAGCTCTGGGCTCAGATTACAGCAGGGAGGAGAGGAGGGAGGGGGGAAAGGGATGGGGAGAGGGAGAGAGGAGCAAACTGAGCATGCTCAAGCCCTAGCCCTGGAGGTTTAAGATGAAAACAGGAAGTCTGATACAGAAGCCCATGTGTACACAATAGAAGGACAGAAATGCTGTGTTTCTTTTGACAGAAGAATCAGCACAGCATTACTTTGAGGGTTTACTGGTTTATTTATATTGACCTTTCTGATAAATCTTATTTCATTTTAGCCTTTCCTTCTCCTTTAATCAGTCAAGTATATGAGAACAGGACAAAACAATGTGAGTCTTCATCAAGATTTAAAACTACAGTCTAAATACAAATAGACTTTTTATATTATATTGCTTTATTTGTAATATATATCAGTTGTCTAATCTACTATGAGTACAGAATCTCACAACTTATGTCTATTTTAGCCTTCAAAGAAATACAACTTGTAAATCAAAGAGCACCAGAAGCTGTGGAACTGCATGAAATGAATGAAAATGTGAATGACGGAGAGGACAGTTCTTCATCAAATTCTGTGACATGGGTAATTGCGGCCCTCTCATTGGTTACTGATAAGCTGAAATACTCATCCTACAGGTTTCAGTCTTGATAAACGAAAGCACCCATCTTCATCTATGAATCATAGTTCAACAACAGATTAAAGCCCCTGGCTGGGCATTCCCAACTGTGGGTAATTTCCAATAGATAAGTTGAACTGCAGCTCACCGATTAGCTTTCTTTGGGGGTCCTGCTGAGTATCCTGTGTTGATACCTTCATGAATAATTCAAAATAATATTGGTTGCAGCACAAATCCACGGCAGTAGTCTTCAGAGTGCTAAAATCCTTTATTGGGGAGTGAGTTTCCAAAATCACACTACACTTGAGTGTACACTTGATAAAGGGCCTCGCCCGAAACATGTAGTGTGATTTTGGAAACTCACTCCCCAATAAAGGATTTTAGCAGAAGACTGCTGCCGTGGATTTGTACTGCAACCAATATTATTTTTTAACCTCATTGCTCCTTCTAAATCAGGCCATGTGTTTTATGATACATGTATGGGATCTGTTATCTGGAAACCCATTATCCAGAAAGCTAAGAATTACAGAAAGGTAGTCTCCCATAAACGACATTTTATCCAAATAATCAAAATTTTTAAAATGTATTTCCTTATTCTCTGTTAAAATAAAAACAGTAGCTTGTATTTGATCCTGACATGTATAATTAATCCATATTTGGAGCAAAACCAGCCTATTGAGTTTTATTTAATTTTAACGTGATTTTTCTAGTAGACATGAGGTATGAAGATCCAAATTACGGAAAGATCCCTTATCCAGAAAACCCCAGGTCCCGAGCATTCTGCATAACAGGCCCCATACCTGCATGCGTTAAAATAATGGAATAGCATTATTAGAAATACTTCCGCAACTGATACATATCCGAGATCCAAATTACGGAAAGATCCCTTATCCAGAAAGCTCCAGGTCCTCAGCATTCTGCATAACAGGCCCCATACCTGCATGCATTAAAATAATGGAATAGCATTATTAGAAATACTTCTGCAACTGATACATATCCAAATAAAAAGCCAATTATTTACAGCCATTATCTTTTATATTAACAGGCAGTTTCAACACTTTATGAATCTTGTGACTATTTTGCTATGAAAATTCCTATGACTCCAGAAGAGCCTGTCTACAGCCTGGCTACATAATTATTCGGCAAGAGACTTTCGCACTGTAATTTCGTGGAATGTAACTTTCAATGCAAGATAAATATTCCAGAGTATTAAAGGGATCCTGTCATGGGAAAAAAAAAATTTTTCAAAATGTATCAGTTAATAGTGCTCTTCCAGAAGAATTCTGCACTGAAATCCATTTCTCAAAAGAGCAAACAGATTTTTTTATATTTCATTTTGAAATCTGACATGGGGCTAGACATACTGTCAATTTCCCAGCTGCCCCAAGTCATGTGACTTGTGCTCTGATAAACTTCAATCAGTCTTTACTGCTGTACTGCAAGTTGGAGTGAAATCACCCCCTCCCTTTCCACCACCCAGCAGCCTAACAACAGAACAATGAGAAGGTAAACAGATAACAGCTCCCTAACACAAGATAACAGCTGCCTGGTAGATCTACAGTAAGAACAGCACTCAGTAGTAAATCCCATGTCCCACTGCGTACTATTCAGTTACATTGAGAAAGAAAAACAACAGCCTGCCAGAAAGCAGTTCCCTCCTGAAGTGCTGGCACAAGTCACATGACTGGGGCAGCTGGGAAAATGACAATATGTCTAGCCCCATGTCAGATTTCAAAACTGAATATAAAAAAATCTGTTTGCTCTTTTGAGAAATGGATTTCAGTGCAGAAGTCTATTGAAACAGCACTATTAACTGATGCATTTAAAAAAAAAACATGTTTTCCCATGACAGTTTCCCTTTAAGATGGTAGTCAGATGAGTATTAGTGGAGTCATGAAGCAAATCAGTATTCCATTCTTATGGTTTTAGCAGTTTCTTTAATAAATGGGATGAGGCAAATTCCCATCAGGAATAATTTTAAAGAATCTCTGTAGAAGATGATGCAACCTCTTCTTTCTTTTATCTTGAAATGCCTTCATTCCACCCGCCGGTGATCTTTAATGAACTTCAAAAGTTTGAATTGCGCTGATGGTATATGACATACTGAAAAATGAATGGATGGAATCTCTTCTGGACTTTTGAACTAATGGAATGAGATATTTGAAGCATGTGGAAAAATGAGGAAAAACAAATAATTATGTGAAAGGACCCGGTGTGCTTTGGAATTGTGTATTTTTGCTTTTAAAGGGCGGTTTCAGAGTACTATTGGATTTACTCTGTTTATATATAGTAACATTGCCCTACAGACCAATATTAAGTTTATACACACTCTTATTGCATAGATGATGTCCCACTATTGCACAATCATTTTTATGCAGAAAAACTGTTCCAATGTGGATATTTTTTTCCATTAGAAATATTTAGAATAATTTCTGGAGTCTGATTGGAAGATACTTTACAGATATGCACTTAAAATAGTTATTTGCAATAAAAACACCGGCATTTGTTTCCAGTTGGCCCTATATAAGTGTAATGTTTGGGGCCTAAGTACCACAAAGAACAGAAGAACTAAGTTCGGTGGTCATGGTGAAAACAACGTTTGTTTGTGTTCTCCTTGTACCTGCCTCCTAGCTTCCCTTACACCAGTGATCCCCAACCAGTAGCTCGTGAGTAACATGTTACTCTCCAACCCCTTGGATGTTGCTCCCAGTGGCCTCAAACTAAAGTGTGCCAGGCCCCATGCAAAACAATCTTCATAGTGGCCCAGCCCACTCTGATCCCCATCTTCCCTCCCACTTCCTGACTCCACCCTGACTCCACCCACTCCCACCCAGCCTCTGCCCATGTTACTCTCCAACCCCTTGGATGTTGCTCCCAGTGGCCTCAAAGCAGGTGCTTATTTTTGAATTCCAGGCTTGGAGGCAAGTTTTGGTTCTTTAAAATCCAGGTGCACTGCCAAACAGAGCCTTAATGTAGGTTGTCAATCCACATAGGGGCAACCATTTGGCCAATCACAGCCCTTATTTGCAGTGATGGGCGAATCTACCCAGTTTCGCTTAGCCGCAAAAGTTCGCTAATTTATTTCGCTGGAAATTCACAAAATGGCAAATAAATTAGCGAAATGAGTTGCGTTTTTCGTTGCGTCGTTTTTGCCGCGCACCGCGTCGTTTTCGACGCGTCCGAAAACGACGCGCAACTCATTTTTTAAGCGAATTTTCGCCAGCCGAATTTTCTCTGGCGTTTCGCAAATTTATTCAACAGTGGCGAATCGCACGAATTCACCCCTGCCGAATAAATTCGCCCATCACTACTTATTTGGCCTCCCAAGAACATTTTTCATACTTGTGTTGTGCCCCGACTTCTTTTACTCCTGAATGTTGGTCACAAGTTCCAAAGGTTGGGGATCCCTGCTTTACATAGACCAGAGACCCTAGTTCCAAAACAATATGGCAACTCCCTAATTTACAGTTTGAGAAGGTTCACTCGGTTAATAGTTATCAGAAATATAACGTAAACACAATCTCAATTTATTTGGCATTGCGCCTTCTACCAATTCTGATGTACAATAGGGATGGGTGAATTTATTCGCCAGCCGTGAATTCACGGTGAATTCCCGCGATTCACCGGCGTCGATTAAATTCGCGAAACGCCTGTAAAAAAATTGCCTGCCGAAAATTCGCCTGACAAAAAAAAAAATGAGATGTGCAACGAAAATTACACGTCGAATACGACGTGCATCAAAAACAATACGCACGTCGTTTCGCTAATTTTTTGCCAATTGCCGAATTTCGCTAGAAATTCGCAAATTTTTCAGCGAAGCGAATCTGCATAGATTCTCCCATCACTAATGTATAATGCTTTTCTACCAAAGTCCTATCAAATTTTGAATGCTTATAATTTTATAAGGCTTCCCCATAGATGTATTTAATCTAAAAATATTTATTTGTTCAGATATTCCTTTTAAGCCATAAAGTTTTTTTTAAAAAAACATTATTGTTTGTAATGTTGTATAGCATTATTAAATACCAGTTTGATAGCAAGGGATATTCCTCCAACAAAAAGTAGCATTCTCTTTTTAAGTAAAAATATCATAATGTGGGCAAGGCTTGCTTTCTCTTGGTTACCCAATCTCACATTTTCAGACTCACATATGTCTTTCACCTTCTATCTGCTAGGAGAAAAGCACTATACATCGCTTTATGCTGCTTCCTGCCTCGGTCACCACTACAGATGTGTGAACATGCAGAACACCAACATATGTGTGTGTTTCTAGAAGAAAAAAAAAAAGACCTAAAATTCACACTTTTCAAAAAACGTTGATAAAAGCAAAAGTAGTTTCAATACATAATTTCCTACTCAAAACCTCTGCAGGCATCATGTTGTTCCCCACTTACAGTCAAGGACAATAAAGAGGGACACATCTTTATGCAAGTTGCAGGAAAACATGAACAGAAGAAGGAAAAAATGCACTTGAAGGGCTTAAGAAGTGAGGAAAATATAAGTTTATGAAAGTACTAATGTTTTATCTACTTGTGACCTTGGCCACTCACTAAACCCACTCCTAAAGTCAATAAAACTTCCCTGATGTTGATCCAGCATGAATATATTTTGTACCAACCATTATTTCATACAATACAATACATTTATTGGTTCAGTACAATAAAACAAAAGTGGCTGAATAACATTTTTTAGAGGGGGACACACTACCATTACCGTTCTTTATCAGTTAATTTCCCCAGCAGGTCATGTTCTAATTCCTCCTTTAAGAGAGAATTAAACCCCCCTTGCAGATGGGAGCCCCCACTCAACCCCCTCCATTGGCCCCCATCCCTGCTTCCTCCCCTTATGGTATTGTATTGGACTGGGTATCCCCTCTTGAGACACTGACCTGTATACGCAGAATAGCACAGCGGTGCTCAGGGACGCCACGTTCAACTGGCTTCGGAATATTCTTGATCCTCTTCTTTCTTTCCAATAATTACAGAGCTTTCTGATTCCAACTGTGCAGGCACCAAAAGCTGAAGTGTCGGCACTCACTTCTGTCATGGGAAAACATGTTTTTTTCAAAACACACCAGTTAATAGTGCTGCTCCAGTAGACTTCTGCATTGAAATCCATTTCTCAAAAGAGCAAACAGATTATTTTATATTCAGTTTTGAAACTGACATGGGGCTAGCCATTCTGTCAATTTCCCAGCTGCCCTGGTCATGTGACTTGTGCCAGCACTTTAGGAGGGAACTGCTTTCTGGCAGGCTGTTGTTTTTCCTTTTCAATGTAACTGAATAGTACGCAGTGGGACATGGGTTTTTACTATTGAGTGCTGTTCTTAGATCTACCAGGCAGCTGTTATCTTGTGTTAGGGAGCTGTTATCTGGTTACCTTCCCATTGTTCTGTTGTTAGGCTGCTGGGTGGGGGAAATGGAGGAGTGATATCACTCCAACTTGCAGTACAGCAGTAAAGAGTGATTGAAGTTTATCAGAGCGCAAGTCACATGAGTTGGGGCAGCTGGGAAATTGACAATATGCCTAGCCCCATGTCAGATTTCAAAATGAAATATAAAAAATCTGTTTGCTCTTTTGAGAAATGGATTTCAGTGCAGAATTCTGCTGGAACAGCACTATTAACTGATACATTTTCCCATGACAGTATCCCTTTAATGAAGATGAACATGAAAATGTCAAGGCTGGCAAACATGGTTCTCCTGTGCTTCACTGTGCTATTCTGCATGTGCGAGTCAGTGTGAGTGAGCAACCAAAGATACCTGCAGGGTAGGACTTCATGTTTCCCTTTTAATAATATGAAATTTCTTTCTAAAAGAAATCCAGAAATAAGGTTAAAAAATACTAGTATGGTGCCAGAAGTTCTGCCTGTTACTACAGCTTATTACAGCTTTCAAGTTACTGGTGAGTTAATTAAATACCAGGGGGCAAATTCACGAAGATCCTAAAATTCGCTAGCGTTACGCTCAGGGCACTAGTGTTACTTCGCTAGTCAGAGCGCTGTTACGCTAGGGAAGCCTAATTTGCATACGGCGGGAACTTTAAGTTATAATAGAAGTATATGTTACAGCCACTACATTCCACTACACAAGCCCAGGAAACCTTTAATAAATAAAATAAAGTTGTCCTATTGCCCTACATGTGCCCCCTGTATAGTTGTGTTGCCATATGTTAGGAAATGTAGGGGGGAAGGAAGGTAGCCCCCCCAAAAAATAATGATCTTTTTCAGACTATCACCTTCCTATGCTAAAATACGCCAGCGTTTTTTTGGGACTTAGAAAATATTTGACTTTTTTTTTTTTCAACCCCCTATCTATTGTATTGACCAGGCGAAGTAACGTCTAACGTAAGTGCTAACGTTGAGGAAAATGTTCATCTTAGTGAATTTGCGAATTTACGATCCTTCATCAGTGCGCAACTTCGCCTGGCATAAGGGTGCAAAGTTGCGCAAGTCTATCTACTTCGCTAGCAAAAATTCGCCAGAGCTGGTGTTAGTGAATTTCCGAAGTTACGAATTGGCGAATTAGCGCTAGTGTAAGACGATTCGCACTATAATGAATTTCCCCCCAGGTGCAGAGTTTGCTCCAGTTCTAGTAACCCACAGAAACAAACAAGTAGCATTGTTCTTCTGCTGTATAAATGCAAACATCTGATTGTGAGATAAATCTCCATAAAAGTTTGCTTTGTGTATGCAGGCAGACAATGACTTTTTTTATATAGTTTTAAATACATATTTTAAGCTTTTAATAGAATGATGTGTTTTGTTAAAGCCAAAAGAATGGAAACAAACGTTTGACTTGAGGTTCACAGTAAGAATAACGTGACTAAAGTAAATATCCACACTTCTCACTTGTATAGACCACACAGAGTCAGGTGTGATTTCTAACAGGTTGCTTTTCAGCTCGTAAACACTTACTAGACCAACTTTGGGCTGAAAAGTATCAGAGCAGCAACTGCCAGACATTTTTCATTGAGTGAACTGGAGGCGCCAGAGACAGTACTGGTAACTATACAACTTCAGCTGGGTTGCATACTAACAGTGGCAATTCAATATGATTTAGCTACAGTATATTGTGGTATTTTTATCTCTTGGCCAATGGATGATAAATCACCTTTTGTCAATGTAGGGATACTTTCATGCGAAATTTTTTTTCAGAACACATAAGTTAACAGTGCTTCTCCAGCAGAATTCTACAGCGAAATCCATTTCTCCAAAGAGCAAAAATATGTTTTTATATATAATTTTGAAATATGACATGGGGCTAGACTACTGTTGCCACCTTTTCTGGAAAGAAATTGGGATCAACCATCATTTTTACCGGCCTAGGCTAGACATATTGTTAGTTTCCTAGCTGCCCCCAGTCATGTGACTTGTGCTCTGATAAACTTCAATCACTCTTTACTGCTGTACTGCAAGTTAGAGTGATATCACCCCTCCCCTTTTCCCCCCAGCAGCCTAACAACAGAACAATGGGAAGGTAACCAGATAACAGCTCCCTAACACAAGATAACAGCTGCCTGGTAGATCTAAGAACAGCACTCAATAGTAAAATCCAGGTACCATTGTGACACATTCAGTAACATTGAGTAGGAGAAACAACAGCCTGCCAGAAAGCAGTTCCCTCCTAAAGTTCTGGATATTTCTGAAAGCACATGAACAGGCAAAATGACATGAGATGCACCTACACACCAATATTACAACTAAAAAAATACACTTGCTGGTTCAGGAATGAAATTGTATATTACAGATAGTGATGGGCAAATTTATTCGCATCGAATTCCTGCGATTCGCCAAACACTGGCGAAATGTCGTCCTGGCGAAAATTTGCCTGCGTTTCGTTTTGGACGCGCGCGTCCGTTTTTTGATGTCGGTGCCCATTGTCGGGTTCCTTTTTTTTTTTACGCGCACATCCAAAACGAGACGCACAGTTTTGCGAATTTCCCTAGAAATTCGTGAAAAATTTAGGTGAAGCTAAATGCAGCCGATTCACCCATCACTAATTATAGAGTGAATTATTTGCAGTCTAAACAGTGTAATTTACAAATAAAAACTACATCATAAAAATCATCCTTCAAAGTTAAAGAGGCCAGCAGGAAAGAAGAAAGAAAACCACATCACCCCTGATATGCTTTGGTATCCAGGAGTGAATTTAACTAGGTCTAGTATCAGTTATCAGTCACAGCCGTGATGTATTTGTAAGGAGTTATTGCAACATGACCAAAAGATTTCTCATCCTCCAACCCACAGCAACTAAAGAGTATACCAGTTCCGTTAACCAAATACTTTTTGTGGCTGGGAAATGGAAAGCCGTGTCTGTGCATAGTCTTGATAGTATAAATGCTGAAAATTTGAATAATTTCCAATTGTGTATATTTATAATGTTTCTCTTTTCTCAGTGCTGTGGTTTTGACCTACAGTTCCTCTTACAGTGACCCTTTATCTGCTCGTTTAAATCAAGAAAAGAGGTTTCCTGTATGACTTGTAGGGGCAGATTTGTTAAAGTCCGAATGGTAAATTCAAATTAGAATTAATAATTTTTGAGTTGGGAAAAATCCGAATTTGAGATTTATCGTGCCTCGACCATGGAACAACTCAAATTGTATATATGCCACCTAAAACCTGCCGAGTTCATGTAGAAGTCAATGGCAGAGGTCCAGTGAGTTTTAGATGTTCAAGTTTTTTACTTAAATAAGATACCATTAGAGTTTCCAGTTAATTCAAGGTCATTTGAATTAATTCGACGTAAAAAAAACTTTGATAAATGTGCCCGTAGTGTTTGGTTGAATAGCCACTTGCATTTGAACAAGATCTAAATACAGGTAAGGGATCCATCATCCACAAACCCATTATCCAAAAAGATCTGAATTATGATAAAACGCCAGACTTTAGGTATGGAGATCCAAACAACAAAAATACCCCTTATCCGGCAAACCCCAGCTTTCTGGACATGTCATTTGTTATGTTTATGATGAAAGGATGTTTTGAAATGATCAATATATATTTTTCCAGAACTGTTGGAAAGTCTGGGTAGATTGTTACCCATGTGGCAAATCAATACTAAAAAATAATAGTATTTAAAAATGTTTATATTTTAAATAGAGGGCTGCAGTCAATCCACAGGGAAAATAAACTTTCAGCCAAGACCCTGGTGCAAGAGTACGAAGGTGAGCAAATGTCTACTTACTTACCCCCACCCATCCCACATTTAGCACTGCTGAATACAGAAAGCAATGTATTCATGGAGGGAATGCAGGTCTCTGCATTTTAGAGTGCAGTGCTGAAAGGGGTGGTTCACCTTTTAGGTAAAATTTAGTATGTTATAGAATGGCCAATTCTAAGCAATTATTTATTTGTTATAGTTTTCTAGTTATTTGCTTTTTTATTCTGGCTCCTTCCAGCTTTCAAATGGGCGTCGCTGATCCCTTCTAAAAAGCAAATGCTCTGAACGGCTACAAACGTATTGTTATTGCTAATTTTTATCACTCATATTTCTATTCAGGACCACTCCTCTTCATATTCTAGTATATTTTCGATTCCCTTTTTTTCTTCTGACTCGTTGCAGCTTTCAAATGGGCGTCACTGACCCCATCTAAAAACAAATGCTCTGTAAGGCTACAAATTTATTTTACTTATATTTCTATTCAGGCCCACTCATATTCATTTTCCAGTCTCTTATTCAAAGACTGGAGACTAGCTACCAGATTGTTTAAAATGCAAATTGAAGAGCTGCTGAATAAAAAGCCAACAACTCAAAAAACACAAATAATGAAAAAAAAATAGCAAATCCCTACTAAAAGTTATCACAAAGGTGAACAACCCCTTTAATGTCCAGGAAAGGGTACTGATGCTCTCACCAGCACGGTGCATCGAACTGATAACATTTCTCAACATGTAAAATCATGTTAAAAAACATGAATCAAAAACCCCTGACCTGGAACGCCTGTCCAGACGGTTACATAGTTAGTTACATAGTTACATAGTTAAATCGGGTTGAAAAAAGACAAAGTCCATCTAGTTCAACCCCTCCAATTAAAAACCCAGCATCCACACACACACCCCTCCATACTTTCACATAAATTATATATGCCCATAGCTATACAACTATAGAATTTAGTATCACAATAGCCTTTGATATAATGTCTGTCCAAAAAATCATCCAAACCACAGAATCAGCATCACAACATCACCCGGCAGTGCATTCCACAACCTCACTGTCCTCACTGTGAAGAACCACCTACTCTGTTCCTTTAAATGAAAGTCCTTTTCTTCTAGTCTGAAGGGGTGGCCTCTGGTGATCCTCTTTATGGGTAAAAAGGTCCCCTGATATTTGTCTATAATGTCCTCTAATGTATTTGTAAAGTGTAATCATGTCCCCTCACAAGCGCCTTTTTTCCAGAGAAAACAACCCCAACCTGGACAGTCTCCCAGTCTCATAATTTAAGTCTTCCATCCCCCTAACCAGTTTAGTTGCACTTAGTCTCTGCACTCTCTCCAGCTCATTTACATCCCTCCTAAGGACTGGAGTCCAAAACTGCACTGCATACTCCAGATGAGGCCTTACTAGGGATCTATAAAGAGGTATAATTATGTTTTCATCCCTTGAGTTTATGCCCTTTTTTATGCAAGACAGAACTTTATTTGCTTTAGTAGCTACAGAATGACACTGCCCAGAATTAGACAACTTGTTATCTATAAAAACCCCAAGATCCTTCTCACTTAAGGAAACTCCCAACACACTGCCATTTAGTGTATAACTTGCATTTATATTATTTTTGCCAAAGTGCATAACTTGCATTTATCAACATTGAACCTCATTTTCCAGTTTGCTGCCCAGTTTCCCAACTTAGACAAATCACTCTGCAAAGTGGCAGCATCCTGCAAGGAACCTATAGCTCTGCACAATTTAGTATCATCTGCAAAAATAGAAACCGTACTTTCAATGCCCACATCCAGGTCATTAATAAACAAGTTGAAAAGCAAGGGACCCAGTACAGAGCCCTGCGGTACCCCACTAACAACACTGGTCCAACACTGGTGGGGCAGTATTGTGAAAATTGGTGACATTGCTTGACCAAGTCTAGGAGTATCAGAGGAAGAGCACATCAATGTGCTGATTACTAAACCTGTCTGATTGGTATCTTGAACATTAGGCCTGTCGGTGGGTCCCATACACAGGACAGTAAGGTTTTGATTAGGTCTGGAGCCCCAAATTCATCTAGTTACAGCCAAACATTTCCCTGTTCAACCCCAAACCCTGTATATTATCAGTCAAGTACATTCGTCACAAATGCAATGCTTATATTTGCTGGGGTAGAAGTCAGGGATCTTTAACGGTGCACAAATGTTTCTACTTCAAACGTGCCTGCAGTTGCAGTTTTACCTATTTGTTTCTTTTATTGCGTCCAGGAAAAATAAGAACTTGCCTCAACACCACCATATCAGATTCGTTTAACTATCTCACTTGTTATGAAATGGAAAACATGCAAAGGTCTTAACTGGCCACATCCTGACAACAGGGGTCTCTGAAAAAACAACTGCTGCCAAGAGAACAGGAACAGCAACTGTTGTACAAATACATATTAGGCAGTGTCATATGTTTGTATATAGGTAATACCAGTTTTTAATATATGAAAATAACTTCATTTTATTGTTTCAAGTAGACAGCAGACATTTCACAGTTATGTCCCTTCAGGTATACTTTGTGCAAGTCTAACAGATGCCCTGATCTGTCCGAGAATGTTTCCTATTTAGTCAGACGCAACATAATTTGTGCCCAGGAACATGAATATGTGTAATATTACCTGTATCTCTAGGCTTCCTTAGGTACAAGTAAGTGTAATAGTATGTATAAGTGTGGTGTGAATTATATATAGTAGTCAATTTGGGTCAAGTACAAGGTAATGTTTCATTATTCTCAGCAAACTATACATGCACAAACATGCTTTTGAATCCTTTCACTTGGATGAAACTTTATCTGCTTTCAGTTGCAATTCAGGTTTGTTGCCTTTCTTGGTTGAAGCAAAACTAGGAAATTCTCATTCAGTTCTTCTTTCATGTGAAAAAGTTTTTCACCCTTCCATAGAAAATAATGGGATTTCCCAAGTCTGAACCGGTGAAACAGTACAGCTATAACTTCGCCAAAAAATTAGGAAATGTTTATTATAAGGTGGAAATGGAAAAAAATGTTAATCAGAAATACATAGATAGATGGACAGATAGACAGACAGACAGACAGACAGACAGACAGACAGACAG
>CM044432.1:12908707-12927099 GCA_024363595.1 Xenopus borealis | reverse complement strand
TTTAGTTACAAAGTTATGATCATAAAGTTGATAAGCCACCATACCACGTCAAGGTAAAACTGTGGTCCCTAACTTGTTTACCTCTGGTCATAGTATAAAAAGTCTTTTGCTTCTCTGCATAGTAGCATTACTTGTAATCAGTGTCTCCTGAACCTTGGTTTCAGTCTGAGGGCTAGAGAACTTTGTAAATAAAAACCCCTGTTTTGTAAACATATGCACTTGTATTTATACTGAATTCCTTATGAGACAGGGGACCACGGAATGTGCATTGTAAGTTGCACTTCCATTATACTTAAATATACTTTAACTTAGCCTTTAGAGTGCTCCCACACACCCCCATTTTTGAATACTGAAAGTCAGAATGGAAGATTAATAATAAAGGACCTGAACAGAAATAAAAGCAACAAACAGCAAAAACATACAAACTGAAAGCTTATCAAGGCAACATTCTGCCATTGTATGTTTTTTAAGTGTTTATACAGAAGACTTCATTTCCAAACAGTGCCCACCTTAAAGGGTGTCCTTTATTATCTCTGGGTAACATTACCCTGATCCCAGCACCTCTCCCATTCTTTGTTAAATTAACTTTTATACCTTTAATGGCAAAGAATGTACATTTTTTACAGTAATAAAATCATATGGTGCAGATCACACTAAATTTCCTTAAAAGGGAACTACACCTTACCAAATATTTTAACTGATGTAGGTTGATGTGGGTGAATAAAATGCTAGACATTTATCTAACTTAGCTCTACCCTTATCACTTCTTATGGCATTAACACTATGCTCTCTTTAGCTTGTAATTCTCTTTTAGGTTATATTTCCATTTTTTTCGTAGGTTTCCCTGCATTTCCAGGGACATTAATATGTGTTTTTTAACTTTATTATAACTGCAGAAGTTATGTTCTTTGTCATAAAACTAGTATTTAGAGCAAAGCAGGGTTCCCCAACCTTTTTTTTTTTTTTTTTTAACTGTGAGCAACATTCAAATATTAAAAACGTTGGGGATCAACACAAGCATGAAAAAAGTCCCAGGGGATTCCAAATAATACAATTCGGTAGCCCCATATGGACTGGAAGCCTACAGGAGGTTCTGTTTGATAGTACCCATTGGTTTCAATGCAACCAAACCTTGTCTTCAAGCCAAGAATTAAAAATTAAGCACCTGCTTAAAGGCTAATGGGAGCAACATCCAAGGGTTGGTATTGCCCCAGAGCTGCTGGTTGGGGAAGACTGATTTAGAATTATTATGAAGAGACATGAGCACTGTTAAGGTGTTGGTCACAAAGTGACCCAATATGAGACAATCGTATAAAACACAATAGGAGGTCTGTAGTGAGTGATAAAGTCAATAGCATGTGAAGAATTTGTTGCATTTTGTTTTCCTGATATCGGTTCTGGGTAAGCTATTTCCTATTATAAATATGTCCATCTGGATTTTAAAGTGACATTTCTCTGAATAAATCTGCACCATGCAAATGGAAGAAATTCTGATGGTATGTGGACCACTGTGGTGTTCTTATAGAGGATAGTCCTGAGGACAGGTGGAACCGTCTCAGTTCCCACAAACTGAGCAATCGCTCTCTGTCAACATGGGCCTCTGCTGTGGGCAGATTATTTTTAGTAGTGATCACCTGGGGCGAATTTTCAGCAAATTCCCACGATTCGCAGCCGCCTAATAAATTCGCGAATACCAGTCAAAAAACGGATGCCTGTGGCCAAAATGAGACGCCAACGGCGTTTCACACATTTTTCACCATTTTGCCAGTTTCTCAAGAAATTTGCAAAAATTTGGTGAAGTGAAACATCCCAGATTCCCCCATGACTAATTTGTAGACTCTGGAATAGAGAGCAGTCACATCATCTGTTGTTATATAAAGGAGCTGTTGGCCGGTCTGGAGATAAGGCAATATCAGCATAGGAAGGTCTAAAGCAGCTCTATTAAGTTGTGACCTAAGCATTCAGTATTGTATATATTTTGTATGTGTGATGTATAAAATACACAAATGCAAACATATGTCCTTTTAGAAATTGGAATCTAAAATGCAAAACTATTACTCCTTTCTTTTAAAATGGGATAAAAGTGTTTATTGCTCACAGTTAGGCAAGTCTAACTGGAAAACCATTAGGGGAACCAAAGGATATTCAAACAATGGAAATTAGAGCATTTTTGGATTGCATTTGACTACAACAAACTGGTTAATCTTGTATTCCCTCCCAGTGCTTTGCAATTTAAAATTTTTAACTGCCTTTTTCAAACCTTTTGCACACAGGTGTTACATTATGTCACTTTATACCCAAAAGTCCCTTTCTGTACCATTGACTCTTGCTTCTCCCTTATTTATAATTTCCTTTTCATACCATTTGGGGAACTGACACAAGAGGAAATCTGTCAGGCACATGAAAACTGTTTTGTACATGTAAATAAAAAAAGCATTTTCAGGAGATCTGCTTTGTCGCCCATGGGAAATCTACGCTACCATGGGTGTCTAAACTTTCCCTAAGCTGCAAAAAGCCTTTTCATAATTTTCCTTCTCTGTACACCTCTTTTATCCTCCCATATTTTCCTTTGGGAATATATCTTAACTGAAAAGGAATAGTGAAAAGGGACAAACCCTTTTGTGTCTCTTGTGACTTTGCAAAGTCACTTTGCACCAAAAATATCTGCCAGTGAATCTAATATTCCGCTCATTACAATTTAGTTACAGTATTCCAACATTTCCAACAGACTATCAACCAGCCACGCATGTTTGTACCTCAAAATCAGTATGTTGTTAGGAGCACTAGGAATTTAGGGGTCTGTGAAGGGGAACACGATTGGAATATTGCAGTTTTTTCTACACAATTCCAACTTCATTGCACCGTCGTAACTCCTCTTGTACATATTTATGAATTTGACAGAAGCTGTGGTTAAAATTAGGGGCATGCCACATTTGTTTTAGGGTGGGCTCATGTCTAGGACATTAGAGGATCTCTTTTGTCTTTATTTTGCCTCCTTGGACATTTGTAATAATAAGTGGCCACTTCAATCATTTGCACCAATATCTCTAATAAAGACATATATATGTCCTAAATGTACCCATCCTGTTCAAATTGACCTAAGTGTAAGAGTTCTAACGAAGTTTCCCTAAGCGAAACTTCGCTATGAAATGCTTGCACTTCCGAAGTAATGCTAGCTAACATTTTAACGAATTATTTAGTGGTAGCCAATTTACACCTGGCGAAGTGGAGCAAAGTGTGGCGAATCGGTGGCTGGCTTTATTGAATTTGGCCCAATGATGGGCATACATAGTTTATACATATTTTTAAATATTTGTAGTTTTCTTTTAGGTGGAGTTTTCAAAATTAAATCGACATCTGACAGATTTTTGGTCTAGGGCCACACATCGCGGCAGGCCTGATGGATTTTGATGCAAATTCTTGTGTTCTGTGTCGAAAAATCCGTCGGGTCTGTCTGCACCCAAGCATAGGTAATGATTCCCGGTACAGAAGAAGAGCAGCAGCAGGAGCGCTACGGATTTTCAGCTGTGTCATGTAGCCCAGACTTAAAGGGAAACTATCATGGGAAAAAAAATTTTTTCAAAATGCAGTTAATAGTGCTGCTCCAGTAGACTTCTGCACTGAAATCCTTTTCTCAAAAGAACAAATAGATTTTTTTAATATTCAGTTTTGAAATCTGACATGGGGCTAGACATTTTGTCAATTTCCCAGCTGCCCCTGGTCATGTGACTTGTGCCAGTACTTTAGGAGGGAACTGCTTTCTGGCAGGCTGTTGTTTTTCCTTCTCAATGTAACTGAATAGTACGCAGTGGGACATGGGTTTTTACTATTGAGTGTTGTACTTAGATCTACCAGGCAGCTGTTATCTTGTGTTAGGGAGCTGTTATCTGGTTACCTTGCCATTGTTCTTTGTTTGGCTGCTGGGGGGGGAGGGAGGGGGTGATATCACGCCAACGTGTAGTACAGCAGTAAAGAGTGACTTAAGTTTATCAGAGCACAAGTCACATGACTTGGGGCAGCTGGGAAAATGACAATATGTCTAGCCCCATGTCAGATTTCAAAATGAAATATAAAAAAATCTGTTTGCTCTTTTGAGAAATGGATTTCAATGCAGAATTCTGCTGGAGCAGCACTATTAACTGATGCATTTTGAAAAAAATTTTTTTTCCCATGACAGTACCCCTTTAAAGGAGAATTGAACCCTAAAGTAAAAAAAACGCTACCCTACATAGGCTCCCTATCTCCTCCTCCCCCGAGCCTAGCTGCTATACCAGCCAAATGCCCCTTACTCTATACTTACCCCTTGGTCCCCCAGGGATCTTTGTTCACGGCAGCCATCTTACCGGTCTTCGGCAATCTGAGAATGCGAGCGGCATATCGGCACATGTTCAGTTGGAGCAAGTTTCCTGGATCGCGACAAGTGCACATGTGCCAAAATTGACAGAAACTTGTCGTGTGGCCCCCTCCACTGCACAAAAGCTGAGCATGTGTGTACATGTAAGGGAGCGCGTACGCATGCGTGCTGACAGTTTGTCTCACTGCGCAAACTCCAGCAGGCGCGTTTGCATGCAGGCCAGACTGGGGTAGGCAGCAGTTGAATGTATGTGCCTGGCTCCCCCCAAGCTTTGCCGGTCCTGACAGCACCTCTCTTTATGGTCAGCGGGTTGTGAATTGGGTTGCGGATAAGGTACTTGCGGGTTGGGTAACGGGTCCAGGCGGGTAAGTATGCGGGTT
The DNA here is from genome assembly GCA_024363595.1 of Xenopus borealis. Lineage (NCBI taxonomy): Eukaryota > Metazoa > Chordata > Amphibia > Anura > Pipidae > Xenopus > Xenopus borealis. The sequence goes on along the minus strand of CM044432.1, from coordinate 12,922,365 downwards.
GCGGGTCCGTGTTACAGGTCAGGTTCAGGTTAAACAAATTGGTACCGTGCAGGACTCATGAGATTAGAACAGTGAGGGGTGGTGTATATTTTATATATATATATATATATATACACACAAATACAAAAGGTCCTCTGCACTATATATATATATATATTTTTTTTTTATATATATATATATATATATATATATATATATTGTATACCATAAGAAATAGTCTGTGGTCCTTAAACAAACACATCTGTTTTAAGGGGCTGATTTGTGGACACAGTTGTTAAATTTCACCGGTGCTGTTACACGTAGCAACCAGTCAGCTCTTTGCTTTCATTTTCTAATTTTGTAGAAGATTGTTCAAAGCTGCATCCCCCCCCCCCCCAATTTGGATTTCCAGTTGGACTTGCTAAGCAGTTGAAGAATTGTTGGCAATTGAAACTCCTCATAAGGGGGGGGGGGGTTGTATGGGAGTAACACATACTGAGAGGCACTTTTTTCTGCACTCTGCTTGTATCTTCAGAAATTTACAATTGAAGAGATTATTAAGAATGGATAATTTTTTGAGTAATTCACTTTGTGATAAATGTTGTAAAAAATAAAAAGGACAGAATAGCTGATCCATTTGTAACAAACAGAGAAATGCTGCTTTTTGCCTTGGTCACCTTTAGCCACCAGCTTTGATTTCCCCCTTGTTCTCAGAAGGGTATATTTAATATAAGAAGTTTCTATTCTTGTTAGCCCTTGGTCTTCTACCATTTATATTTACTGTTTTAAAAGTCTGTTCTAATGATTATACAGTACAGAAGCATAAATATATAAATATATATATAATACACAAAAGCTGTGAATATCTTGTAAATTATATCCTTATAAACGGTGAGATCTGATGTCATTTCTGTCACATGACTCACTGAAACTTGTGTATTATAATAAATAAAGTACCCCCAGTTGCAAAATATGAGGATATTAGAAGTTACCTCGGAGTGTCATGACCTGTATAAAAACACTCGGCCTACGGCCTCGTGTTTTTATATGGTCATGGAACGCCTCGGTAACTTATAATATCCTTATATTTTACAATAGGGGGTACTTTATTCATTATATAATCTACAGTCTGGTCATTTCCCTATGGGACCAGACTGTAAATTATATCCTTATAAACAGCACGCTCTGACCTCAGAATGCGCCATTTATAACAGGGCCAAAAGCCAATAGAAACGTATCTTTTTTTTTGGTTGTTCAGTGCAGAAGATCAAAGAGAAAGTCTGGACATTTCAGTAACATTCTGGGTTGAGCTGGCAAAATCGGGACTGTCCCACAGTTGAGAGGTATATATATATATATATATATATATATATATATATATATATATATATATAATAGCAAAAAAATACCTCACTCAACAGGCTCAGTTAGGATTCCTTTCCTGAGGAATATCTTTTGTTTTTCTATAAAAATCAGTTATCCTAACCGAGCATGTTGAGTGCGGTATTTTTTTGCTACTTTGTACAAATTATACCTGCACCCAGGAAAGCTGTGGTTTTTGTTTGATGAGTGCTTCTGAATGTTCCATATATATATATATATATATATATATATAGGTAAATATATATTTCCAAAAAAAGACCAGCAACACCAAGGAGCAAATTTATCATTGGTTGAATTTTGAATTTAAAAAAATTAGAAATTCGACCATGTGAATAGAAGGGAAGTAAAATCCTTTGAATTCTTTGAATTCGAATTTGAAGGATTTTACCTCAATTCGATTGGTCCAACGATGTGATCGATAAATCACGTGAATCGATTGATTCAAACGATTTTTTCGATCAATCAAATTTTTTTATCCGATCAAAAATAAGGAAATCGAATATTTGAATGAAATTTTATTCAAATCATTTGAATCATTCGATTTGATCGAATTTACAAAATTCACTGGTCGAAGTGGTCTTCAAAAACATTTGAAAATTCGATCGAACTTCGAATCCTTCATGTGAATTTTGTAAATCTGCTCCCAAGTCATCTTGTGAAAAAACTAAAAGTGTATTCAAATTAGCATGAATATTTATATATATATATATATATATATATATATATTAAACATAGTTATGTTTTGTGTATATATATAAATATATATATATATATATATATATATACACAATACATAACTATGTTTAATCAGCTGTTACTATTATAACCGTTGTTACTATTATAACCCTGAGTATGTGTGCCAACAAAGGTATAATCATTGAGGAATCAGTCAACACTATTACTGCTCAGATCCTAAGTAGAACACAACTATTGCACATTTCCTAAAAGGGAAGTATTCCCAATATACAGTGAAAAGACGATGATGTTTGAAATAGATAAAAACTGTACATAAAACATTTCCCAGGAAGGGCATTTGGAAGAGGTGCATAATATAAACACAACTGCAGGTATGACCGTTGCTATCATCATCGTAACATAATATAGCTGTCATTTTATGGCCAATTAGACATGGAAATATCTAATATTTTCAGTGAGGTCCACATGGGTTTGGAGACAATATGTATTTCTAATGTGTTACCCACAAGTAAAGGGTGTAGCACGGCATAGGTAGCAAATTTGCCGCACCCACAGAATTTGATGAACTGTAATTTGGACTGAGTTTCTCCTGACTATGTGGGAGCAGTACTTACACCAAACAGGCTTTGCAGTTTCTGCTGGTTTTTGGGAGGCGAAATCATCAATCATGGGGAGTGTGCAATTGTTATAGACTGAATCATACCACTAAGACTTTTATCATTCATATTTATGCTAAATAAATGTCTAAAGGTGGCCATACATTGTCAGATTTAATCTGCCAGTTCAGGCCCTTTAGATCAATTTGGCAGTGTTTCTGCCCTGGTATGGGGACCTCTGATGGGCCCATCCAACTGACATCTGGCCAAAAATCAACCAGATGTTCATTGGGCAGGTTTCCTTTGAATCGAGTACTGCACTGACCTAGGGACAATGATCAGATTAAAGCCTGTTATTGTTCATTTTAGTTTTGCATATTGGGTAATGATCCACTCTTTGGGCAAATACATTGACTTAAAGGAGAATTCAACCCATTTCATTAAATATCCCTACCCTTAATAGACCCCCTTCTCCTTGGCCTACCTGGTACCCCCCGGAAAATGCCCCTAACTTTTTACTTATCCCCCCTGCAGAATCTGTCCTCTGGAGTTCAAGGACGCCATCTTCTTTTCTTTCGGTATTCTTCGTGTACTGAGCAGAGTTTTGGGGCATGCGCAGTTGGAGTAATCTTCTAATCTCTAACAACTGCACATGCCCCGAAAAAACTTTTCGTGACTTTCATTGCATGCACATCAAAAGATGATTCCAATACATGCACTAAAACACAGCTCTGAGTCCGAAGAAAAGAAGATGGCGCCCGTGAACTCCCGAGGACAGAATCTGCACGGAGGGGTAAGTAAAAAGTTAGGGGGCACTTGCCCGGGGTACCTTGTAGCCTGGGCGGGTGGAGGAAGGGGGTCTATTTAGGGTAGGGGTGTTAAATAAAAGGGGTTGAATTTGCCTTTAAATGACAAGATACTTTAAACTAAAGAATAATCTAGAAATGTTGTACATGATGTTTTGTGCTTGTGTACCAGCCCAAGGCAACCACAGCCCTTTAGCAGTAAAGATCTGTGTCTCCCCAGTAGATGCCCCAGCAGCTCCCCATCTTCTTTTCTACTGATTCACTGATTCACATGCTCTGTGCTGCTGTCACTTACTGAGCTTAGGGACCCACTCACAATATACAGTACACATAAATGTTACCTCAAAGGTGAACCACCTCTTTAGTGGCATATTAAAGAATCTTATCAACTGGAATATATATTTAAAGGGATCATGTCATGGGAAAAAAATGTTTTTCAAAATGCATCAGTTAATAGTGCTGTTCCAGAAGAATTCTGCACTGGAATCCATTTCTGAAAAGAGCAAACAGATATTTTTATATTTCATTTTGAAATCTGACATGACATGGGGCAGCTGGGAAATTGACAAAATGTCTAGCCCCATGTCAGATTTTTAAACTTAGCCCCATGAGGCCCTTATTCATATACAATTTCAATAAAAATTGGTAAAACAGGTCAACCTCTAGACATTTTGGGGGCCTGAAAATTAAATTGCTGTGGGGCCCAGTAATATCTAGTTACACTTATACTATCTCTACATCTGTTACTCCGGTCGTGTTGGTTTAAATTGCCATAGTTTAAAAAAAAAAAAAAACTATTGGTACAGGTATGTTATCCATTATCTGGAAATCCATTTTCCAAAAAGTTCCAAATTATAGAAAGGTCATCTCCCATAGACCATTTTATTCAAATAAACAACATTTTAAAAAATGATTTCCTTTTTCTCTGTAATAATAAAACAGCAGCTTGTACTTGATCCCAACTAAGATATAATTAATCCTTATTGGAGGCAAAACCAGCCTATTGGGTTTATTTAATCTTTACATGATTTTCTAGTAGACAAGGTGTGAACATCCAAATTACAGAAAGATCAGTTATCTGGAAAATCCCAGGTCTCGAGTATTCTGGATAACAGGTCCCGTCCCTGTATTTTGTTTGTTAAAAGGCAGAGTTTTCAGTAGTGAATAATAACTAAGGATCAATCAGGACTGAACGCTCCTGTAAGCCTAAAGATGGCCATACATGGGCATATAAAAGTCGCTGACAGACTGAGTTGACAGCTTATCGGCCCGTGCGACGGGTTTACCCGACCGATATCTAAAAATCCCATTGGATCGCAGCCACATTGTTGATCGAACTGCCCGTGCCTTCTCTGTTGTGATCCAATCCATTGGGCCCTAGGGCCCACGATTGGATCACCCGATATCGCCCACCTCAGGGGAGAGATCCCCTCGTTTGGCGACATCAACAGATGTGGCTGCGATCCGATGGGATTTTTAGTCCAGTCCGATCGACATCTGACTGACTTTCATTGTACCATATCTGACAGAAGCCTCAAAGAAAAGTCAGCCTGAGACTTTTCAGATGTTACTGAAGTTAAACTAACAGTATGCCACCATCTGTCATGGGATGTTTTGGTGTTGCAGTTTGCCAACAGCTGATCAAAACAAATGATATATATATATATATATACTGTGTACTCTAAATATAAAAGGCATACAATGACTTGTTTACTGTTGGGCGATGAGTGTATATTGATTTTCAAGATCAATCTTCATCTGTTTGTTGCCATGATACTTTCCATTTATATTTCCTGAAGCAAGTAACATAACAGAGACACGTTATGTTATTTTTCATTTTGTAGGACTATAGAATGTAATACCTGTTTTGTTTAACGGGGAGGGCATTTTCTAGTAGCTTAATGCACATAATGCCTCAATGCCCTTAATATATAATGGGTTGAGGTCAGAGGACCAATTGTCCTTGTATGAATTCTGTGGTCACAGCCTCATAGCACACCCAACTGATGGTTTAACATTTAGTGGTGAGAACAACTTTCCCTTTTTTGCTCCCCCAAACCAGAATTGTTCTAGCACTGCTGCATTAGGCTTGAGGTACACGGGCATATTCGGGGAGATTAAGTCGCCTGGTGACTAATCGCCGCTTTGTCTGGACGTCAATCTCCCCGAACTGCCTTCCTGTGCTTGACTGTAAATTGCTAACCGTATGGCACTCGTTGCACTTCGTTTTCTGAAGTTGCCCAAAGTTTCCTCGTGAGGAATCTGCCCGGGAAACCCTAAAAATGAATATGGCTAAAAATTCTGAGCTTGTCAATAGCAGCAATGATCCAGTACTTCAAACTTGTCACAGGGGGTCACCATCTTGGAAAGTGTCTGTGACACTCAAATGCTCAGTGGGCTCTGAGCAGCTGTTGAGAAGCTAAGCTTAGGGGTCGTCACTAATTATCCAGCAGCAGGAAATGAGCTTCCCTGGCTGTAATATAAGCTGATGCTACTGGTTTGCTGATTATTAAATTGTGATGCAGCTAATTGCACTGGTTTCTAAATATCTGTATTAATGACTAATCAGCCTTATATTGTGACTATTTCTATGACACTATGGGGTAAATTTACTAAAATTCACCCAGAATCCCTCGAATCTATTTGAAATTCGATAAGCATTCGACTATCGAATAGTTCTAGGCTATCGATATTTGATTTCTCGATGAAATCGTACTATCGAATACAAACACCTGCTCAAATACCGTTTGTTCGATCAAACACCTCGATCTTTCAAATTGTACAAATTTTTCGAGCGCTCGAAGGCAAAAGTATGATTTTTTCGTGAAATTGAACAATCGGTATTCGATTGTACGATTTCCTCGAGAAATTGAATATCGAGGAAAAAGATAGCCTAGAACTATTCGATAAGCATTCGATAGTCGAATGCTTATCGAATTTCGAATAGATTTGAGGGATTTTAGGTGAATTATAGTAAATTTGCCCCACAGAGTCATAGAAATATAGTCACAATATAAAGCTGATTAGTCATTAATACAGATAATTACTACATGGCAGCACAGAAACCAGTGGAACCAGCATCAGAAATTAATAATCAGCAAACCTGTAGCATCAGCTTATATTACAGGCCAACCTCATTTTCTGCTGGATAATTAGTGACGACCCCTAAGCTTAGCTTCTCAACAGCTGCTCAGAGCCCACTGAGCATGTGAGTGTCACAGACACTTTCCAAGATGGTGACCCCCTGTGACAAGTTTGAAGTCCTGGATCATTGATGCTATTGACAAACTTTAGGCTGGTGCAATAAGTTCACTATAAAAAACATGGGATTTTTTGTCCTATTAAATTTTAGGGTTTCCTTGTCCTTTAAAGGGGTGGCTTATCTTTAAGTTAATATTCTAGTATATTATGTTAGGGCAGAACTACACAGACTATTTCGGTCCGTTTTCTGCAAATCCAATGACGGGAGTCAAAACACACGTGACAAATGACATGTGACAAAAACAAGGCAAGTAATAGAAAGTCGCATGGTGTCGTAGGGTTGATCTGACGCAACACAACTGTCGGATAAAGACACAGAGATTGCAGCATTTTCATCCGACAGGCGTGTCACGTCGGATTAACCCTGTGACACCACAGTTATAGAATGACCAATTCTAATCAGTTTGTATATCATGATCTTCAGATACTTCACAAATTCTTTAAGCCGTGTGATGTCTGCCCTTATTGTTTCTGCACTTTATATTGAGCTTTTCACTTATTGGTCAAAACTTTTTGTGATGTTATATATTTTAATTGGTCGACACCCCTTTAACCCCTTTAAAAGGATTGCACCTGGGGGAGACCTACAGCCTATGAGCAGGGACAGATTGACATAACGGGCGCCCATAGGCCCGCTGACTTTGTCTCCCCTGTCCCCTCTTTTATGTGCTCCAATTTTCATCATCGGGATAGAGCAATGAGAATTGGCACACAGGAAATTTAAATTTCTGAACCAATGTGGGTGTGGTTGGGCAACATGCTGCCCCCTAAAATTCTGCTGCCCTAGGCCCGGGCCTAGGTGGCCTCTCACAAATCCGGGCCTGCCTATGAGTAAGTGCCCACACAGGCACGAAATGTATTAGGTCTATGCATGTCCTAATAAAGCCTTTTTAACTTTTCAGCATTTGAGCTACTGCTTTACTTGGATATGGGCCTCACGTCATTTGGATTTTTTGTCGCTAGTCCTTTTTGACTGATTAAAGACCTCAGCATCTTCATCGCAAAGTTTGTGAACGCTCACAGTGAATGTAATAGAATTTCACAATCACAAAACCTTTTTTGCAACAAAATATTTGACAAAATTCCAGTGTAAGTGTTAACGCTAAACTTTTGCTAAGGGAAAATGTGCAATATAATATTCGTCAGTGATTGATTTTACATTGCGAGCAGTGCTTAAGATTCACAAAGGCGCCATTTTATATAACACTTGCGACTTTTAATTACATTCCCCCTTAAGAGCCTATTGTATACATACTCTATTGGGGTCCCCCAACATTCCAAGAAACAATCCATTAACAAAACTGAAAAATAAATAAATTTCTAGCATTGAGAGTAATGAAGCAGTAAAATCATATCAGTAGATATATAGATGATTGCACTTAATATGATTTTATTCTTCTGTAACTATATGATTTCTACAATTTATTAATTGAACCCAGGATTGGTCATTCTGTAATTAGAGGGGTTAGCGCCGGGGGATTGAATTCCCCTTTAAGCTGGCCATAGATGCAAAGATCCGCTGATCTGGCAACATCGCCAAACGAGCGGATCTTTCCCCGATATGCCACTAACTGGCAGGGCTATATTGGGGTAATAGGAACAATCGGCCCCATGGCCGAACGATTGGATTACGTGAAGCACAATGGACTTCCGACGGGTTGGTTGGACGAAAATCCAACCTTCCCAATCGATATTGTGTCCAGATATCGGTCGGGAAGACCGTCGGAAGCCCCCATACACGGGCAGAGTAGCTGTCAAATTGGTCTAAATGACCAATATCCGCAGCTTTATCTGTCTGTGTATGGCCAGCTTGAATCAGCCCCTAAATGGCTGAATTTGCCCCACTCCAGGCAAACTGGAGACTCTGGGGATGGGAGGAAAGAGCTGTGTTTTCTGGGTAGATTATAAACTTAATATGCTTCTAGTTAGACTTAATTGTTGAACTTATTTTTTCAGTCTCAATAACTGTGATCATATATTATTCTGAATTGGATATATTTTCTCTGTAATACGTTAGCCGGAGTGAAGTAATTTTTATTCTAATTGCCAATTAAAGGGGAAAGTTCTGCTTAAAAATTAGCATTTCAGATTTCATTCGTGATCATTTGCTTTATCTCTTATTCTGCTCAGCAGTGAATAGCAATGACTTATTCTGCCCTTTTCCCCAGCTGAGCTTAATGAGCTGGAGTGAAATGAGACGGTGCATCCTGCATATGGTGCCAAGTCTCAGTAAAAGAACATGGGGACGCGGAGGGGGATAAATTGAGCATCAAACATTTATATTTAGAGTAAAACAAACAGGCAGATACAGTCAATTAATTAGGTGAAAGTTATATGTCCATTTCCTTTCTTCTCACAGTCGGAGTAATTTTTAAAGGGGAAGTATTCCTTATTTATACTGTATTTATTTTATACCAAACACACTCTGATGCTCACTAAACATAGCTATTTTGACACATAGTAGTAGCTCATTGAAACCAATCAGAAACTTTAATCATTCTCCGGTTGTTCCCTGCTTGGTTGCAACAATAAGTACATTAACAGTATATGGTAGTTTATACAGGGATGTATTTATATCCTGTGCCAGATCTCTGTCTGTCTGTCCAGTGCCAGACATCTGTCTGTCTTCACTACCACTGGGCAGATTGAAAGGCTGGGGGAAATTTCTGAGTATTTTAAGATCTTGGATTTCCTATTTATAGGCACCTGAGGGCCAACGCCTTAAGCTGCTATCCCAGGCACAGGCCATTGGTGCCTATATAGAAATGATGACTCTGGATAAGTGCCATATTGCTTTATTTCAGTGTAACCCCATCTAGGGTAGGTTACACCTTGTCGAACTAGGAAAATAGGCAGAGCACCAGTTGCATTTGACCCTATCTCCAAAGGATGGGTCTTTGCGAAATGAAAGGATGAAGGAATGGAGTTGTACAACTACACCTCGCTTGTGCTGCATGATTAGATAAAATAATTGGACATCAGAAGATTCTTCAACAAAACAAATAGCAACAGGCTTTATTATCTAAAAGAGCAAATCATTGTTTTATAGTCACAATCCTTTGAAGTTTATCACATACATGTCAGGAAACATCACAGCAATTCAGAACCAGCACCTTGTGACATTCCTATGGAGATAGCATACATGTATAGATGCAACCTTAGGAATCCCATCTACACACTGGATCAGGGAAATAATTAAACCTTAATCCTTGTTAGGCTGTGTCCCTACATTATACCACAGTCTTGCCTGAAGGAACAGCTACCCCCTTGCTATCCCTCCTAGATGGAGCACAGACTGCTCTTGCGCACTAGTTCTTTCTGTCTCACATTCCTGTCACCGTCCTGACTACTCCTCATTCACGGGGTCTGTGTATCCCCGAATTCACCAAGTCCTTACCTTTTAACAACCATCCACCCCCCGGAGAGGCATGGGAAAGAGGAAGCTCCACCCTCTGCCCAGCACTTTACTGAAGTGTGGCAGGAACTTGTCATCAGCCTCTGGGCGAATGATACACGGTACACATTATGCTAACAAGCTAATGCTTAGTGTAGGCATTTAAAGGAGAACCAAACCCTTTTTAGAAAACAAAACCTCTACCCTACATAGACCCCCAACCCCCACCCCAGCCTAGGTGTTACCCTGGGTAAATGCCCCTAACTCTTAAATTAACCCTCGTTGCAGATTCAGGATATCAGAGTTCATGGGCTCAATCTTCTTCTCTTCAGTAATCTACGGGAAGAGAGCTGCGTATCGGTGCATTTGCAGGTGGCACAATCTTCTGGTCCTGAACAACTGCGTATGATCTGGAAGCCACGGAAATTGCCGAAGCACCAGAAGAACATCTGAAGATTACCAAAGAGAAAAAGATGGCACCCATGAACTCTGATGCCCTGAATCTGCAACAAGGGGTAAGTAAAGAGTTAGTGGCATTTACCCAGGGTAACATCTAGGCTGGGGGGGCAGCAGGTTGGGGGGTCTATGTAGGGTAGGGGGTAGTGGATTTTTATAAAAAGTAAATTTAAATTCTATGGATTCCCTGTTGTGGAAGCTAGTATTCTACCTAGAATTTCCAGACATATCTTTGCTGCTATTTGTAGTACAGTAGACCTCTCTAGTATGATGAAGCCGGGGCAGTTTAAGGCATACCTCCCAACTGTCCCGACAGCTCAAACCACAGTCCTGGATTGTTACTTTCTCTATGTTCTACTGCACTGAACAGCAAGAATAAATACAAACTTACAAACTTTCTAAAACTTAATTGGCTTTGGTAGAGAGCCCATAATACAGGGCTCTTACTTACATTTATAGCACTTAGTTACATTTATAACAATTTTATATAAGCAAAGAAACTGTTGTAACAATTTAAGCTAAGAAAGGTTTGTTGGGGAGACTGTGGGTTGCAGTTTAAAGTGCAATTCCCCTTCATTAGCAAAACTGTAATAACACATAAAAACCGCAGAAATGTTTTCAAACTTTCATAACCTGGCAAATTTTGTAAAAATCAACATGGCAATAAGGGGGTGCGGTCGCAAAAATAAGTGTGGCCAAAAAAATGTTGCTGTGTTCAATAAATCTTTTTGTCCCTCTTTCTATTTCCAAAATGTTGGGAGGTATGGTCTAGGCCTCGGGCTTGGCTGTACATTTGTGGGTCTAGGGTTGCCACCTGGCCGATAAAAATGATAGTTGATCATAATGTTATTAAAGGACATGTAAACCCAAAAAATTACTTTTTGTATAATAAAAGAAAACACAATTATAAGTAACTTTCCAAAATGAATGTATTAAAAATTGTTGGTGCTTTAAAAGTTATTTGTAAATGTAATTGCTATTGAAAGCAGTATTTGCATAATTCCTGGTTGTTATATTTTAAACAATGTTGCAAAAGCCAGTCTCCTCCAGCAAGACAGGTCTGTTAATCGGTCGGCTTATGTTACATTGTTTCAAAAGCCAAAGCCACCAGTACAGAGAATAGAAAGGGACAGACAAACACTGCTTTCAATAGCAATACATGTACAAATTACTTAAAAACCATAGAAAATGTGTAATGAATGTATATTGCAAATTTGCTTAGAATCATTTTTTCTTTTATTTGGCAAAACATTTTTTTTGGAGGTTGACATGTCCTTTAATAGGAAAAAAAGATAAATATATAGGCCGGTATTTTTTTCCAGAAAAGATGGCAACCCTATGGAGGTCAGACATAAGGATAACGTCCTCTAAAAGATTTTATTCACCCCCCATCCTATTCACAGGGCATCATAATATTTTGTAACTGGCATCTCTGTGTAATAACAATCTTTCTAAACCATAGATGAGTAGAATGGATAATTAGCCCAATTCTAAACTACTTTACACAATCGTACTTTGTCTTAATATGCATGTTTAGAGCAGGGATTTGCATTCTATGTTTCAGGACCCAAAACTGGTCCACAAGCAGCGTAGGGTGGGTCTCAGAGGAAAAGGCCCCCTTCTTCATAGTCAAAGCGTGCACTGTGACTAAGCATTCCCTCATAATGAACAGAGACATTCACTGCAGCTACAGGAATGTGAGAGAGAATACCGCCTGTGTGTAACTAATAATGTACTAATACACAAGTTTTCACAGCTGATGTATGAGCATATGTGTGTACATACAAATGTATTCCTTTAATATTACTCAGCAGATGAAGGACAGTTTATTTATAAGGGTGTCTGTTTTCAGGAAATTACTTTATGCAGTTTCGTTGCTGCTCTGTAGCATGCATATGTGTGCTGGTAAACAGTCTATTGTAAAGACCATAAACTATTATAAAATAATTGTATACATACTATATACTGTTTCTCCCTATATATATATATATATATATAAAAAACAATGTTTTCTAAAATATGTGCCATATTTAATATATACCTCTGTTTAACACATCAAGGCTGCCTGTTATACTAGGGGATGCTGGAATGTCTCTGCTGTCACACTCTGAATTTCAGGTCTGTGCATGTTATACATCTGTGTATGTAGATCTTCTGTTACATACTTGGGGGATACTGTGCTCAGCTTTATAGTATAGTACAGGTATGGAGCCTGTTATGCAGAATGCCCAGGACCTGAGGCTTTTCAGGTAACAGATCTTTCCATAATTTGCATCTTCATTCCTTAAGTCTACTAGAAAATCATCTAAACATTAAATAAACCCAATAGGCTGGTTTTGCGTCCAATAAAGATTAATTATATCTTAGTTTGGTACACAATACTGTTCTATTATTACAGAGAAAAAGTAAATAATATTTTAAAATTTGGATTATTTAGATAAAATAACCTTTCTGTAATTTGGTGTTTTCTGGATAACAGGTTTCCAGATACAGGTCCCAATCCTGTATTTTATTATTGACATGGCCAGGATGTTTTTAACCCCCTTAAAGAGGAATTCAACTCCCTGGTGCTAACCCCCTCCCCACCGCCTACTTCTCCCCCAGGCTATTGCCCATTAGTCGCTACTTACCCCTCTGTGTAGGAGGTCCCCTCCAGCGAAGTTCACAGGGGCCATCTTCTCTTGCAGCGGCTTCTTCCTGGATGCGTCGGAGCTAAGCGGCACATGCGTAGTAGGACGCTGGTACTAAGATGCGCACAAAGTTCACAAAATTTGCCGATTGAACTTTGTGTGCATGCGCAGTAGTAAGTAGTACCAGCGTCCTACTGTACATGCGCCGCCGACGGAGCCTGACCCAGGAAGAAGACGTTGCAGGAGATGATGGCCCCTGTGAACTTCACTGGAGTTGACCTACACAGGGGTAAGTAGAGACTTAGGGGCAATAGCCCGGGAGCAGAGGAAGGCCGGTGGAAGAAGGGCGTACCGGGGGGTGGGGGTTAGTGCTGGGGAGAATTCAACCTGTGGGGGAAAAAAAACCATACCCCCACCCCAGGTAGACCCCCTCCCTCCTCCCCCCAGGCTAACTACC
>CM044432.1:12485159-12506234 GCA_024363595.1 Xenopus borealis | reverse complement strand
TGGTTTCGGATGATAATCTGAACGTTTCAGGCTTTTCCATCGATTCCTCTGATTTCACAAATAATTCAGTCTTTTCTAGTGCCAAATCTGAATGATTGAGATTTTTTTGTGGGCAATCCGAAAAAGTCTAAATTTTCGTGCGACAATCCAAAAAAGTTGCTGTATCACACGCTCCATATCTGGCAACGTCATTGAAAGCAGTGCTAGAGTATATTGACCAATGAGCTGGGGGAGGTGTGTTTAGCCTAGGAGGAAGGTGTGGCTGAGTTGTTATCTGCCTGGTAGATAGAGCTGCCTTGAAGGCATCCTTTGTTCCCTATTTTACTCCACTGCTTTTTTTTTATAATGATAAATATGGGTATATCATAGATTCTAATTTGTTTAGACTTTTTTTTTAATTTAAAATATCAGAATAAATAAGATTTTGATAAATAACCCCCTGCATAAACTCAATTGTTTTACCTACAGTAAAGCTTAACTTAGGTTGGATCAAGTACAATGTAGTGTTTTATTATTGCAGAGAACAAGACAATGATTTTTAACATTTTTAATTATTTTATTAATTATTGGATTTATGGGAGATGGTTTTTCTGTAATTAAGAGCTATTCTGGATAATGGGTTCTGGATAATACCAAACCTATATAGCTTTATTGATTACTAACCCCCCCTTTTTTGGTTTCCCCCTAATAAAGCCTAGTCCAGTGAAGGTATAAAAGGGTTCACCTTTTAACATAGTACCACAGTTTTTGTTTTACTGATTATCTGTGAATTGTAAGTCAACGAGAATTGGCAGAGGCAGACCAACTGCCAGACACCATTTTGGTTGTTACTAGTGGCTGTTTTTTGGGTTGAGGGATCATGAAACTATTCAATACTTTCCATTGACTCCAATGCATTTGGTGCAAGAAAAAACAACATTCAATGACAGCAATGCTTTTGGGGGGAAAATATGTGGTGAAAAAATGGCCTTCACAATTTTGCCATTTTGTAAATTTTTTTTAGCGGTTTTGCAAACAGTTTCACTCTTTGCTAATCATAACTGTGCTTATACTAAAGGACATGGGTCAAAGATAATTGGCAGTGGCAGACCAACTGCCAGCACCGGATTGGTTTTTACTACTGGCTATTTTTTGGGTTGAGGGGTCATGAAATGACACTATTCAATACTTTCCACTGACTCCAATATATTTGGTGCAAGAACAAAAAACATTCAATGACAGCAATGCTTTTGGGGGGAAAATATTTAATGTACTTTAATGCATTTGGCAAAATTTTGCCGTTTTGTAAATTCTTATTAGTGGTTTTGCAAACTTCTTGGTGATTTGAAACAAACCAGTTTCGCTCATCGCTAATCATAACTGCCATACATGTACTTGTACTAAAGGACATCCGTCAAAGAGAAGACCAACTGCCAGACACCATTTTGGTTGTTACTAGTGGCTGTTTTTTGGCTTGAGGCATCATGAATATATATATATTATCTAAAGTCTTTGCAAATCGTAGAAGTCAATGGGTTGCATATTTTCAACATTCAAGCTTTTATTTATGCAAATGAACAAGATCAAGCTCTTTCTATGAGTCTATTTATAAATTTGCTAGTGATCGAGAAAAAAAACATTGCTAAAAGAACTCAAAGAATTTATGAATATTTGTCACAGCACAGTAGTTAACCATAGCCACCAAACATCAATTTGCTTTAACTGTTCTAAAGTGTGTCAATTAGAGTAATGAAAGGGCTTGACTGGCTGCTGGTAACTACAGAAGCTTTGCACATGTTACACACTTAAGGGCCGGTACACACGGGCGTTTTGGACCTGCGCTCCCCTGCATTGCGTTTGGCTGCGCTCAGCCGCAGGGGAGCGCAGGTCTAGACGCACCTCATTTTGTTCAATGAGGTTGTACCCACGAGACGCGTGTAAGCGCCGAACGCAGATTCAGACGCAACATGCTGCATTTTTCCTGCGTTTGGCGCCTACATGCGTTCATGTGAGTACAGCCCCATTGAAAATAATTGAGTGCATCTATACCTGCGCTCCCCTGCGGCTGAACGCAGCAAAACGGAACGCAGGGAAGCGCAGGTAAAAACGCCTGTGTCCAAGGGCCCTTACTGTGTATATTATATGATTTTAATTTTGAACAATGCAAATAGCCAGACATTTGACATATATTTACCCATGGGGGACTGGGCTTATTTAACCCTTTACATGGCAGGTAACGTAGAACCTACAGTGCTACTGTGAAAATACATGTCTAGGTTTACATTTCATCTATGCTGTTTTGTCTTTTCTTGTGTTGAATTTAATGTTGCTATAGTCAAAATTTGCTGATGGATGAATATTTTTCCTTTAAACCTGTAAAATATTCTAGTTTTTATTCTTTTAATGCCCCTCCCACACTTAAATTTTTCAGTCTACGAGCGACTAATGCATTGCTACGTGTTTGCTCAGCTCATCCATTATCTAGGACCATTAGTTTCTTACCTTCCAGCATTCAACTGGAAGAAGAGACTGTGATGTTTGCTGAATGTGACATCGATTGTGATGGAACGCCTCAGTGTTCAGGGGGAAGCTATGTCACTTTCATAAAACTACCTGACCAAATAAGTAAACCTGTGGTTTTAGCCAGATAGGGACATTTGTATTGCAGAAAATGATTGATGTTCCTCTTTTTGCGGAATATCTCCAACTGTTCTGCACTCAGATTTTGTTGAAGGAATTATGGATTTTTGTTATTCACATAGTGTCAAAAAAATTAAATTCAAGACTAATCTTCCTGGGGAAGCTTAAATGTCCAGAGCTCACAGAGACATTTAGAAAAAAAAAAATTGGGATTTTTTATGCTTTTGGTAAATCCCTGGTCTCTGAGTTTGTCATTAGTTTGCTCTCTGAAAATGTAAACACTTTTTGGAAACCTTAGATTTAAAAACACGGAAGCGCTGAATGTTGTTATTGAAGAGATGCTTAAAAATGAACTGCTTTATCTTTATATCCAGGCAAAAACAAGTAATTAAAGGGACCATGCATTCATCCATAAAATAATTAAATGAAACTAAAGGGCAAATTAGTATTATTTCAATTTGAGTTTTTGGTGCGATTGAAGACAATTGCAGCAAAAAAAAAAGCTTGAATCTGAATTTGTTTGAATTTGAGTTTTTTAGATTTCTCAACTGGAAAAATGTCAAATTTTTTTATAAATGTCTAAATTTACTTGAAAATAAATGGAGCAATATGATTTTTTTGCAATTAAGTTTCAATTCACATTTTTCTGTAAATATTCATATTTATTTTCTGCAACTGTACTTGAAATTACCTTCCCTTTTATGTTTTTTTTTATAAAATGTATGCTGGCCATACAACTGCCATACATTACTATTACTGTGTACTAAGGCTATGGGTTGGTTAAGGAATTGGTTATGTTTGATGGTTTTATTTGAGGATCTGCAGCTGTTCTGAAGGGTCTAGCTTTTGGCTTGGACAAGCAGAACAATAGAAAAGTGGCCATATCATTTTATTGTTTATCCCTCTTATATGGAATCCATGCATTCTGTTTGAGATCAGTCCATGTATGACAGTCTTTAAGGTAATGGATCTCCAAAAGTCTGCAGTCTGGGTCACACCAATAGCCCTTTAATTATGTGAATTTATGTGGGACTCTGAGCTATGATTTGAAATAGAAAAATTGTGGATGTTTTCTGCTCAAGAACACTATTAACTGAAAATTGCTTGACATTATAATAATAATAATAATAATAAAGGAAAGCAAATAAATGATAAAATCTGTAGATGGAAGTACAAAACAAGACCTGTTTGTGAAGATTCTCATTCATACAGGTCATGGTACAGTATATCTGTAGAAATAAGTCAAATCAACTGGACTTGTGTTTTTCTTAAAGACTTTTCACCAGTCATCCAACTGGCTTTCTGGCTTATCTATAGATAAGACCTTTTTTGTTTACACAAGAGTTGGTTTACACTATTACAGTAAAAAATACATTTGGTCTTATGGTGCATGGTGGTTAATGAGCTACTGGCATTTCTGTTTCATTCATCCCCCCAAACCCCTTTAGAATATTGTCTATAATAACCTCATTCATAATCCTTATAGTTCTTCCCCAACCATTCTTGTCTTTAATAGTTATATACAACCTTTTATATGGCGGTACGTTTAGGGATCTGTTATTGATACAACTTATTTGCCATTTTTATTTTCTCTAGTATCTAAATACCCTATTCCATGAGCTGTTGGGATGCTAATTGTCTTAAGGATGAAAATCATATAGACATTAAATGAATACACTAAGCTGGTTTTGTTTCCAATTAGGGTACATTTCAGTTATGTACAATTTACTGTTTAATTATTACAGAGAAAAAGGAAATCATTTAAAAAAATTTTCATTATTTGAATAAAATTGAGTCTATGGGAGACGGCCTTTCCATAATTTGGAGATTTCTGGGTAACGGGTTTCCAGATAATGGATCCCACACATGTAATAGTTTTTATTTCCATACAATCAAATGCATTGGGAACACTGCATATTATATTCCAAATCAAAACATGAAGAAATGAAGTGTCTGTATTTTTCTTTGCAAACTCAAACATTCACTGTATAAACTAAAAAATGTTTCAACATTTTGCTTTCCTTTGAATCAGTGAACTAATATGTAGTTGCATAAGCAGTGTTTCTGAGAACTGCTGCACATCTGCGTTGTATGGAGTCAACCAACTTCCAACAACTTGCTACATTCCACAATTCTTCTGCATTTCTTGGTTTTGCCTCAGAAACAGAATTTTTGATGTCACCCCCCACATGTTTTCTACTGGATTAAGGTCCGGGGATTGGGCCACTCCACAACATCAATCTTGTTGATCTGGAGACAATATGTTGCTTAATTACTGGTGTGTTTGGAGTCATTGTCTTGTTGAAACTCCCATTTCAAGGGCATTTGATCTTGGGCATAAGGCAACATGACCTCTTCAAGTATTTTGATGTATTGAAACTGATCCATGATCCCTGGTATGAGATAAATAGGCCCAACACCATAGTATGAGAAACATCTTCATTTCATGGGGCTTGTGTCACCGACTTCACTGGCTTCACTCTGTATTGTGAATTCAATTCAGCTGACAAGCTGTTGGGTTGTGTTGGTTTGCTACTTCTCTGCTACACCTACTGTACTAGTACATTATTTGCCATGTTGAAATATAATTTCTACCAAAAACAATGATTGATCAGGTTAGTGCTGTCAGACTGTTATTATTCTGAACACAGCTGTCTATGTTAATTAATTAATATAATGTGCTGAGAACATCTAAATCTAATTCATTCAAATTACACACAAATTACACACCAAGAGCTAATGTATGGCTGTCCATATTTATTTAACTAAATAGTCATTCAGTAAAGATAGATAACACAAAAGAAAACTTATAGAATGACTGTGGCCTGATTTTCAGTCAGGATATAAACCCTGTAAGATAAATAGCAACCAACTTCATGTTACATGTAGTGTCTCACTTGACATATAAGGACATTTGAAAAAAGAATTCTTTAAAATTTATGTGTGCATAGAAGCTACAATATCAGTTTATTTTAAAGCTATACAAAAAATAATAATATTCCTACAGACCAATGTTCTTTTCTCTCTATTCTGCAAACAATACTTTCCAGTGTAAACAGTCCTTTTATTTGTGACTAAGGACTAAGCTGCTTTGTAGAAATGGTTGTGGAAAGGATATTTTTGAAGCTTTCTTAGAAGCTGCAATAATGCACTGTGCAATATTCACTGTGTACTACAAGAAAACTAAGGGCCCATCTGGAGTGAGTAGGAATTATATAGATCAGGGATGTTCTACTACCTGTGGCCTCCAGCTGTTTCTTGGAAGAACCCACTGTGCAATATTCACTGTACTTTTAGCCTTTTAGTTAAATGCTTTTACAAAGGAACATACCTTTCTTTCCCAGGATAACATTCTGCATTGTCATCTATTTTATAATAATCAGCTGATTTGTGAAAGCTGAAAATGTCCTTGATGTGCCTTTTAAGCTGAAAGTGCAGATTCCTTGTAATATTCGCAATAAGATACAACCAACAAGACAACTATGGTTGAAGCTGTGGAAACATACACTGAGCACATGCACTTGCCTTATTTCAGAGAATGCTTTTAATCTGCAAAGCGTAAAAAGCCAAAGTGGACCTCGGGCGCTCACCATCCCAGTGTAATTTATTATGTAACGACTGTAATTATGACTAGTTTGTAAAGCTTACGTGTAACTTGAAGTGTTGTGAAGTAAATGCACCAAACAAACCACTGTAAGGAAAAGTGCTGCAAGGATCATACAGAACACATTGTAATGGGGATATATCATGTGCAGAATCTGTGTAAATATGTACAGTATATATTTATATTGTCTAAATAACATTTCAAGAACAGCACAAATATTCAGGTTCATTACATAAAAAAATGCCTTCGTAAAAGGTATTTTAGGCTATGACATGTAGTGATTTCAGTCACTTTTTGAAAATGCTTTTATGCAAATGTTTGTAAATTTGGAATGCCTCATTAACCTTAAATTTTTTTTTGATTTTAAAAGCACCCCCCTGAGTTTTTGAACTAAAATTAACAGATCTACATTTTCTCAGTCATCCCAGGTACCACTGACCTTATAATATGGTTAGACTTTCCCCATGGTGGATCACAGACCATACATGAATCTAGCCTGATATCCAAGTTTGAGATATTTAATAAAAAATATTAATGCAGATTAAAAGTTATCTATAGCTCATGTTGATTGAATGCAATGTGTGGAGGCATGATTCAAAGAAACCACCTAGTAGTGTGTTACAGTAGTCTAACTTAGACAGTATGAGACCCTGGATCAGGGTTTTGTTAGTAGAGAGGCAGAGGAAGGAGAGTATTTTTGCAATGTTTCTTAGAGAGAAGCGTCATGTTCTGACGTGGGTAGTGATATGGGCTGAGAATGTGAGAGATGGATCTAAAGTGACACCCAAACAGGAAAGGTAGATCAGGATAGGAAGATGTGTGCGTCATCTGAATAAAGGTGATAGTAGAACCCAAAGGATGTGATGAATTCACCTAGAGAGACAATGTAAAGCCATAAGAGAAAAGGCCCTAGCACAGATCCTTGAGGCACCCCAACAGAGAGATCAAGAGATGGAGAGGGATTGAAAGAAACTGTTATACATGGAGCACATGGAGAGATAGGATGACATCCATGATAAAGTGGAACCGCTGAAACCAATCATTTGGAGATGATTTCAAAGAAGCCAATGGTTGACTGTATTGAATGCTGCAGAGATATCCAGGAGAATAAGTATGAAATCGTGTTGCTGGTCCTTAGCAGCATGGATATCATTGATGACCTTTGTTAGAGACGTTTCAGTAGAGTGATCTGCATGGAAACCCAACTGAAAGGGGTCAAGAAGAGGGTTGGTATATGGCTGTTTGGAGACACTTCACTTAAAGCAGAATTCAATTGTAATGAATGAAAAAACCCTATATAGACCCTGCTCCCCCCAAGCCTAGCTGCTGCCCCAGGCAGATGCCCCTAAGTCTTTACTTACACCTTTTGTGCAGATTCTGTCCAGCGGAGTTCATGACAGCCATCTTCTCTTTGGAAATCTTTGGGCAAATTCAATGACTTTCGGCACATGCGCAGCTGAAGTGGAAGAATGCTCCAACTGCGCATGTGCCTACACGCTGCTCTCATTCCAAAGATTACCGAAGTTGGGGGATGCAGTGTTTGGTGAAAACTCAAGCCAAGACAGTGGCCATCTTCACGAGTGCTACCAGAGGTCCACTGTAGAGGCCATGGGAGGTAGTTACAGAGAGAAGATAGGATAGTTTGGGGTCATTGCAGTCATTGCAGAAGCTTAGTCTGGATAATTTACTGCTCCTTGGGTGGTACCAATAACCAGGACACCACTGATTTCTTCTTTTGTTCAGAATCCATCCTAAAATAAAAAAAACAATAAAAAATCTATTAGCTGATATATAAGCTGCTCTGGAACTAGTAAATGTATTATACTTCATATTCTGTGGATCCCTTATGAGTACTGGAACATACACAGGTCAATCTTCTCACGATATTTGAGAACTGCTAATACCATAATTCCTTCAGAAAAGGAAAGTATAGTAAGAGCCTCTGCAAAATGAATTTCTTATGGCTCAAAAGAATTGAAAACAAACAAGAAATAATTTCCTCTTGCTAATAATATTGAAAAAAAAAAACAAGAAATAGCACATAGTGATGGGCGAATTCGCGGCGAATTCCCGCGATTCGCCTCTGGTGAATAAATTCGCGAAACGGGCAAAAAAATTCGCTGCCAAAAATTCGCCGCGCAAAAACGAGTCGCGCGTCGTTTTTGACGCGACGCACCGAAAACGGCGCGATGCACGGCTCGTTTCGCGAATCGGCGAAAAATTCGCGAATTTCTCTGGAAATTCACGAATTTTTCGGCGAAGCGAAACGCGCCCGTTTCGCCCATCACTAATAGCACACAAAAAAAAGAAGCAAAACAGTCAAGTTAGAAAATGTAAATGAAGAAGTATACGGTAAATAAATTCTCGCACTAAATGAATAGATGTAGGAGTTGAAAAAGTACACCATAAATTAGAACATCATATTTTATTATCTGATTGCATTTTCATAGTGCAATTACTTATAAAAACAAAAGCACTTTTTAATGAAAAATGAAATTATTCTAGTAAAATGAAATCATAAATGTTTTTTTAAATAAAGTTGTGTCTTGCATTGTGATAAAACAGCAGCCCCAGTTATGTTCATATCGACCAATCATGAAGTGTAAAGGTGATGTGTGAAGTTGCATGATGCTACCCATAATTCCTTAGTGTGTCTTAAAATGTTGAAATCTTTGGCAGATTTAGTGCAAATTTGCTGGGGGTTAGTAAATATCTACATATTCCACCTAATCAGCCCAATTTTAATGGAGATGGGCAGTATGAGAGGAAATATACTATCTTATCTTAAAAAGAAATACTGTAGGGGATGCACCAAATTCAGGATTCAGTTTGGGATTCAGCCTAATTCTGCAGGATTCAGATTCCACCGAATTCTTGTGCATGGCTGAACTGAATCTGAATCCTAATTTGCATATGCAAATTAGGGGCAGATATATCAAAGCTTGAATTTCAAAGTGCAAAAACCTAGAATTAAAAAAGACCAACTGAAAGTAATTAGAATTTTTTTCGATCAAATAGGTCCATTTTTGATCAAATAGGTCCATATTCGATCGAATTCGAATCGATCAATTAAAATTTTTGGAGTATTCGATTAGAAGTTTTTCCCCTCAAAAAAGTCCACCAATTGACTCCATATAGGTTGTAGTAGGTTCACCATAGGCTAAAACTGCAATTCAGCAAGTTTTAGACGGCGAGTGGTCGAATTTGAATTTTTAAAGAGAGAGAGTACATTATAATTTCCGAAACTCGAATTTTCTAATCGAATTTGTACTATTCCCTAGTCAAAGTACACAAAAATACCTAGAAATCTGAATTTTTTTAATTTGAATTTTCTCTTCGACCCTTGATAAATCTGCCTCTTCCCTATTTTGCTTATGCAAATCAGGATTTAGTTTGGTATTCAGTCGAATCTTTCATGAAGGATTCCGGGATTTGCTGCATCCCTATTATATCACCTTTTATCAGTACCTCCAGGGAAATGTAATGGCTACTGACTAATATAATTGCCTCTATTAAATCAGGTATTATGTTTCCTGGAAGCTGTAATTATCTTATAAACATATATACTGCAAGTATAAATAGTATTTTTATGATTATACACTGGACACGTGAAGAATACACACAAGATAATCTTGAGGGAACATGGCATCATGGCTGTTTGCAGCAGTCAAAACTGGGATGTATATCTGCTAAAACTTGGTCGAATCCAAGTGCAAAGAAAGACACAACCTTGGCTGCCTCTAGTTCCCAAACTGTGGGGGAGACAGAACAGTAAGGGCCAGATGTTCCTTGGCTGAAAGTTTGTTTGGAAGAGATTTGTTTACAATGCCTAGTTGGTCTCTGAGACCCTTGTAAGTAGAGTCCTATGCGGGTCCATATTGCGACCCGTACCCACAACCTGAAATCTGCAACCCGGACCCGCGACCCACATTCTTACCCACCTGGACCCGCTACCTGACCCGCAAGTACCTTATCCGCAACCTGGACCCGCGACCTGCTGACCATCGAGAATCAGAAAGTGTTGTCATTGTAATCGGAAGTGACATCATCGGAAGTAGACGTAATCAGAAAAAAAATTGTAAAAAATCGCTATTCAGAAGACCCACGGCCGACCCGCCAACCCTCAGAACTGCTGACCCGCCTCTATACCCACACTCACAACTTCTGCCCGCAACCTAAAGGGTACCGCAGGTTTTTGAGGGTACCCGACCCACTGAGGACTCTACCTGAAAGCCCAGCTGGACAGTCTCCTGGACTAGATACTTTTTAATATGGATTTGATAAACCAATGTTTTCCTATGTCTGTAACCTTAATATTATCTAAGGAGGCCCTGACCAAGGGTTGGATGGGCTTAAACAAGGATAAAAAAATTAACAAATAATTGTATAAATGTAGTTGTAGTGGTGTGTAGCATTGAAAAACTACAAAAATAGAAATGCGTTAATACAACTGATACAGCTGTGAAAAAATCCTTGGTTCACTGGTCGTCTTTTCCCATCATGATTAATGGAAAGCTCTTGCAACTGCCCACATCCTCCTGTTCTGATTGCATTAGCTGATGTTTTGAAGCATACGTCAGCACTAAATTATGTGTTTGAACAGAATATTTCTTTTTTTAAAGGGCAATGTATAAAGACCCAAAACATTGCCTTGTAATCTGAAGTATCTTGGGTATTAAAAACAGTGTAAGGCAACTTAAAGTGGGAAAATGTGGTGCAACTGACACACATTTTTAAATCCACCTCTTCTTTTCAAGTATCTGCCAAAAAATGTAACGGAGGAATGAAGAATTTTGAAAACTTTTTTTTCATGAGGTTGAAACCTAACTTAATTTTGGTTACAATACAAACATAGGGGGTTATTTATCAAAATATGTTTTTTTCCTGATTTTTAAGTAAGAAAAGTCCAACCACACCTGAATCCATGATTTATCATTATTTATAACTGAAAAAAATAAGTTCGAAAAGAAACTCCGGTGGGTTTCGGGTTTTATGTCAAAAAGTTAACATTTTTCGTAAAATCGTTTTTTTATTCCAGGATATTTGGCGAAACTCAGTGCAGACCATATCTTCACATTCTAAATGGAACTCTAAAGGACCCCGACAGATTTTGGGACTTTTAGTAGCCTCGGGGTAAAATCATGAAAAATTTGGACTTCATAGTAAAAAAAAAAATCACTTTTTTGAGTTTTTGGCATTCAGGCATTAATAAATAACCCCTGTAGTGTTTGGTGATGGTGTTGGTGTTGTTCAATCACTTAATTTATGTACAGTATTGAATTACAGAAGTTAGTCTTTAAAGGAGAACTCAACCCACCCAATAATAAAAACCCCATAATAAATTTCATGTCCACGCCTTCAACTCCCACGAGTGCCCAACTTAGCAGCTTTTCTTGCTGTGAATATAGAGACCACAGAGCCTCTTTTACAAAAGATGAACTCATTAGTGGGAGATAATATCGGTTGTTTGCTTCCAATTTTGGAATCTTGGCAGATGGGTCGTCTATAATAACAGAGCACTAAAGGAACACTGTTATTATAATCACGCTTAAAAGGCTAATTATGAATACCAATTTTTTGTAAAAGGCAAAATATACAATAAAATAATTCCAGTGAAAGCAGCTAGAGCTAAATATTGTGTAAGGAAAAAAGTTAAAAATTTTAGCTCTAACTCCCACAGCCTCGGCTTCATAAAGTTGCAGCTGTTTATGCTAATGCACACGAAAGCCTCTCATTATAAATAATTGATATAAATGTTATCCTTTCTGGTACTAAGAATGCTTACATTAGGATACATAAGATATTAAGATACAGAAGCAGCAGTTTGTATGATAGATTACGCTTGCCAGTGCATTATTTAAGGGGAATTGTAAGTGCCTATGTTGTGAAGACCACTGTAAGGGAGAGATGAAATAATAACTCTATGGCTCAGCTGCCTCAACAATATGTCTGAGGGCCACTTATGGAGAATGAAATGGAGAATGAAATGGTAAAACACCTTCAAGGTGATTAATCTACCAGGGCGCACAAGCTGTAATCTGTGGCAATTATGAGGTCTGGCCTCTTCTGGAAGACAACATGCTTTAGATATTAACTCATACTTTGATTTTGTTTCAGAGTGGTACTATGATTATTATAACTGGATTAATTTTTGTTGTTATTAAAGTTATTTTCAGTTGACCTTTAATATTCCAGCTGCTCACAGAGCCAATCATGATGGTATTTTCAGTTTTTCAGAAGATTGCTTATATTATATATATTTATACAGTATATTATATATAAATGTTTGTATTAACAATTTATGGCTTTTGGCATCTTTCAGCTCTTCCTGATCTTAAAGCCAATGATTTCCAGGTAATGTTGAATGTTGTGTTTTAGCAGCAGGTTGCTGATCCAGAAGATAAATCCTGGCATTGTGAACTGATATTGGAACTGATGATGTTGTCTATGAGTGGCAGACAGTTGGTGTTGTAGTCGTGTAGTACAAAGGTCTTAAAGGAAGTAGTCAAATACAGTGGCAATGTTAATATGTTTAAAGGGATACTGTCATGGGAAAAATGTTAATAGTGCTGCTCCAGCACTATCCATTTCTCAAAATAGCAAACAGATTTTTCATTTTGAAATCTGAAAATGGGGCTAATATTGTCAGTTTATCAGCTGCCCCAAGTCATGTGACACTGATAAAATTCAGTTATTCTTTACTGCTGTACTGCAAGTTGGAGTGATATCTCCCCCCCAGTAACCCAACAACAGAGCAATGGTAAGTTAACCAGATAGCAGCTCCCTAACACAAGATAACAGCTGCCTGGTAGATCTAAGTAGTGCTCAATAGTAAAATCAGGTCCCACTGAGACATAGTTATATTGAGTAGGAGAAACAACAGCCTGTCAGAAAGCTGTTCCGTCCTAAAGTGCTGGTTCTTTCTGAAAGCACATGACCAGGCAAAATGACCCAAGATGGTTTTCTGCAAACCAATATTACAACTAAAAAAATAAACTTGCTGGTTCAGGAATGAAATTTTATAGTGTAGAGTGAATTAATTGCAGTGTAAACAGTGTAATTTAGAAATAAATGCATCATAAAAATCATGACAGAATCCCATTAAGATGCAAATGTTTAAGGAATATAGTGGATGCTACAGGGGTGCTAGGACATGCAGTACCTCAATTTAGCTCAAATAGGAAAAGAAAATTCCAATTTGCTGAACCCAAGAGGAAGACCGTGGTGGATAGTGGGTTGGATTATGACAGATCAATTTGTATCTGTGTATGATTTGGGTGGACAGGGTCATGTCTCAAGTGTATTTGTAGCTGAAGATTATGAGAACATAGGTGGTAGATCCTCCTGAATTATTCTTAGTACAGAGGAATACCTTTGTTCCAAGTATAATTTAGCACAAATTACAGTATATTTTAGCTTTATGGTATGTGTAAACTAACAAAACGGTTTTACAAGAGACTGTATCTATAGTCAGGCTTCCAAGCGAGATACAGAAAAGTAGGGGTGATATACATCGGGATGGGTGTCCCCCCTTGTTTAGACCTAATTCTTTCCCAGAAGCATTTATAGTATGTGTCCTGTGTCTCGTTCTAATTTTGTGAACAAGGAAGAACGCACATTGTAATTATTCTGTCCTGATAGATTTGTAATCCAATTAGATGATGGCTGTTTGGAGGAGCTGCATGAAGAATCACTGTTGGTGCATCTAATCATAAAATTCCTTGCATCTTAGATCATGGAGAGCAAGCATTTTCCCTTATTATAAAGTGATACGACAAGGCAGAATTAATCATCGGGCTGGAAAAAATCAAAGCCTTTCCACAGTTCACCAGGTTTAAGAACATGAATAGTTCAGATATTATCTGCGCTGTGATGAGTTTCGGACGAAAGATAACATCCTTATAGTACCGAAGGTCAAAAGAGCAACAAACTTTCCCTAATTGCTATAAACAAAAACTAATCATGGTGTTTAGATTAGCCTCTCCTAAATATGCTATGTATCCTAATAAAACACTCATGTTAGATAAACATGAGTTATGAAGTTGCTCGTATTTGCTTGTAGATTTCAATGATTTTATTCAGATGGATACACAACCATTGATGTCAAAGATGGGTTGGAAGAACAAAGCCTTGAACAATGGAGTTTTAAAGAGTCTGTTCTATTTAAAGGAGAAAGAAAGGTTAAAACTAAGTAAGTTTTATTACAAAGGGCTAGATACAAACACCCGTAAAACCTCAAAGTAATGCTGCTCTGAGCCCTCTTTCAAAAGAAACACCATATTTCTTTCCTACTGTTGTCTACACATGGGCTTCTGTATTAGACTTCCTGTTTTCAGCTTAAACCTCCAGGGCTTGAGAATGCTTAGTTTGCTCCTCTCTCCCCCTCTATTCTCCTTTCCCCACTCTCTGCTGTAATCTGAGCCCATATCTATGAAGAGCATGGATAGGAAGTGATGTCACACCAAGCTAATATGGCAGCTGTTATCCTAAACAAACAGAGAGAGTTTCAAGAGCTGTTGGTATGGTAAAGTATTCTATAATTCTAGCTTGCACTGCTGTGGGTAATATATAGACAATAAACGTCCTGGGTAGCTTTACTCCTCCTTTAAGTTAAATTTTAGCATGTGATAGATTGACAGATTATAAGCAACCTTTCAACTGGCCTTTAGATTTTCTTTTTTTTTGTTTCTGAATTATTTGCCTTCTTCATCTGACTCTTTCCAGCTTTCAGATTGCTACTTTTTATAACTCATCCTATTCACATTACAATCTTGTATTCAAACCATTCTAGGGTAATTTGGACACTACCAACCAGATGCTGCAACTGAAAACTCAAAAGCCACTGAATAAAAAAGCTAAATAACGCAAAAACCACAAATAAAAGAATTAAAACCACCTGCAAAATGTCTTGGAATATTACTCTCTGCATCATACTACAAGTTAATTTAAAGGTTAAAACCCCCTTTAAGCAAGAGGAAACTGAGAACTTAGGTTCTCAGAGGTGCATCTGGAAAATAACTAGAGGCATAATGATGCAAGATCTAAACAGAGACTTTTTACTTATTTACTTTTATGTTGAACCAGAAGTGTCTGGATTTCTGCAGCCAACATAATTGTACTCACTTGTATTAACATTTATGTCTGCCACAAGCCACAAATCCAGGTTTTGTAGTCACTCCCCAGACCATGCCCTTTGCTCCACCCCCCATGGAGCATGATTGAATAAAATATAAAAAGAGAATCTTCTCAAAGTTATTCTTTAAAAGTGTTGTGTAGGCGGATCCCTACTGGAAACCGCCACCTCCAATTTTTGAATCCACTGAAAGTAGGGTTTAATTTTGGATTCAATCATACTCCATGGGGGGTGGAGCTGAACCTCAAACAAATTAATGAAATCCATGAAACACAGAATAAAATAGGAGGTGGTGGTTTCCAGTAGGGATCCGCCTACACAACACTTTTAAAGAATAACTTTGAGAAGAGTCTCTGTTTATACACATACTTATAGTAAAGATGAAGCCCTCTACATTCCTGTGGCCTAGGCCAGAACTGTCAATATAACATATTACTGTTTCCAACTCCAGCTGCAGGGACAAAGATCACCAGATTTAAACAGATAAACTGGGATTCTATTTGGAGGATTATTTTGCCGCAGTCACTGGTTCTGCAGAGTTGGATAAAGTTTGTATTAAACAATACAAAAACTATAAAATCCACATTAGATTTCATGACAACACAGGACCCAGTGCAGTCTCTATATTCTGATTATTAATAAGTCTTGCTGCATTGGCTTCTGGCAGATATTATTTGACTTGTGCTTTTTTGATAATTTATGACAATGCCTAAGCAGGTCAGACCATACTGAGCATGTGCACAGTCTTGGTCTTCCAAAGATGTATAACAAAGTTACAAGATAACAGCCCCCTGTGGCCAACTTTGAAAGCATAAATCATTTGTTTGATTAGGCTTGTGGTGCAGTAAGTTCATGTTTATGTTTAGTATACAAAATACAGCATTTCTAGCACTATTCTATTTTACACTTTACTTCCCTTTTAGTCCCCCTAGTTGAATGTAAATTTAAATGTGAGATGTATCACACCTCGACCATGGAAACAGTCCTAATTTGAATATTCGCCACCTAAGACGTGCCGAGTTCATGTACAAGTCCAAGGCAGAGGTCCGTTGAGCCATATGGACATGTTACTTTCCTTCCTGACATTCTAGTTTTTTTTTGTGGGAAAAAATCTTGATTCGTACAAATCAAATATGAATTGAATATGATTAGAATTTTCAAGTTGGAACCATTCTATCGAATATTAGACATTTTTTTCTTAAATAACCTCCCATTCGAATTGTGAGTATATTTGAATTTTAAAAAATTCACATGAATTCAACATTCAACTTTTGATAAATGGACCTCCCTGAGACCAGACAGAAACATGGCTTAATGTGTGGTCAGTTGAAAATGACCAGCAGTGGAATCCTCCAAAAATAGCAAGAACAGTAATGATGGGCAAATAAATTGTGCAGGTGCGAATTTGTTGAAAATTTTGAATAAATTCATAAATCTGTGCTGAAAAATCTGCTGCGTCAGAATAGTGGCGTGTATAAAAATTGTCACGAGTCAAAATTATCGCTCGTCCAAATTATTTGGATGCTCATTGACTTTAATGCATTTTTACAAAATAAGCACAAAATTATTTTGACTCACATTGACTTCAAGACATTTTGCAAATTTTTCGAAGTTTTGCGAATTTCGTGAATTTTTCCCATTTCCCAAATTTTTTAGCCCATCACTAAAGAACAGCCCTTCTATATTTACATCTACTCTAATGCTAGTCTACCTACTAAACACAGCATTATTCTGGACTGAAATTCGCATGCATGTATTCACTTTTTATTTCTAAAATTGACTGTAATATTTTGTATTCTGCAATCAAAACATTTTAGAACTAACATCTCAGCCAGGCAGCCAAATGCTTGGAAAGAAAAATGATCTCAAGGGAGACTGTTCTGCATATCTGATGCAAATGAACAGTGTTAGTATTCACTGCTGAAATCTTGTATCGCATTCCATATGTAAGAATACAGCGAGTTGGAATGGTAGTTTATGATTGTGATGACTGGTTGCTGTCTTGGGAAACAGAAAATTGATGGGTCCTAAAGGATGTAAAAATAACTGCTCGTGCATAACCATCATTATTTCGAGTGCAGCTGCTATTTTAAGGAATCTACAAAAGTTATTGCCATTCTTTAGTTGATTTTCATGGTAGAAATAATGTAGAAATGTACTCAACTTTAGAAAGTCCTTACATGGAAAATTCAGGAATAGTGATGGGCGAATTTATTCGCCAGGGGCAAATTCACGTAGAATTCCCGCGATTCGCCGCTGGAGAATAAATTCGCAAAACGCCAGCGAAAATTCGGCAAAAAAAAAACTAGGCACCGAAAACGACGCGACGCGCGTCGGAAACGACGCAATACACCGCGACTGACGCGAAGCGCGTCAAAAACGACGCACGACTCGTTTTGCAAATTTTTCCGACAATTCGCGAATTTCGCTGGAAATTCGTGAATTTTTCGTCTAAGTGAAACGGGTGAGATTCGCCCATCACTATTCAGGAAGGCAGATTTATGAATTTGCTACTTCATGTGGCAAAGGGCACTACGGGTATGGGACCTGTGGCTTCCTGGATAATGGATCTTTCTGTAGTTTGGATCCTCATACCTTAAAGGGAAAGGAAAGGCAAAGACATAAAATCCCATTTTTACTTTCTTTAATGAAAAAGAAATATATCTCCAATATACTTTAACTAATAAATTTGTACAGTTTTTATAAGAAACCTGACTGTATGAAGTGAAATTCTCCCTTCATTTAGTGCTGTGGATAGGAATTGTCAGATGGTCCCTAACTTCTGGCAGGGAAACAATCATACTTATGTACCGCAGGGGGAGCCCCTGCCTTACTTACCAACCATGCAGAACTCAAGCAGCTTTGTTTTTTTGATCATTTATGACAATCCTTAAGAACCCCAGACCACACTGAGCATGTGCACAGTCTTGGTCTTGCAAAGATGTATAACAAAGTTACAAGATGACAGCCCCCTGTGGCCAACTTTGAAAGCATAAATCATTTGTTTGATTAGACTTGTGGTGCAGTAAGTTCATGTTTATGTTTAGTATACAAAATACAGAATTTCTAGCCTATTTCTATTTTAGACTTTCCTTGTCCTTTAAACTGGCAGTTTCTTTCATCACTATGTACAATGCAGATTATCTTTAATCCAACATTTTACTTTACAAAATAGGGATATCTATATAATAGCAATAATTTTATAGACCAGTGATCCCCAACCAGTATCTCATGAGCAGCATGTTGCTCTCCAACCCTATTTTTAAATTCCAGCCTTGTAGGCAAGTTTTAGTTGCATAGAACCAACTGTACTGCCAAACAGAGTGTCCTGTATACTGTCAGTCAATATAGGGGCTATCAAATGGCCCTATCAATTGGCCAATCACAGCACTGATTTGACACCCCAAGAACATTTTTTATGCTTGTGTTGCTCCCCAACTCCTTTTACTTCTGAATGTTGCTCATTTGTTCAAAAGGTTGTGGATCCCTGTTATAGAATGTTTGAATTAAGACCAAAGAATAATTCATAAAAAATACTATAAATTGCATGTATTATTATATTGATTAGAATGCAAGATACATCTATAAACCAGTTTATAAAATGTTTAAAGTAAGACCATACTTGCCAAAAAATAAATTAAAAAAACCCAGACATTCTGTAATGTATTATTTTTATAGTGCTTACAAAGCAATATACTTTATTTCTTAAATTAGTTTTCTCTTTATTTAGTATTTAACTCCAGCCACCTCTGTGGAAGTTTCTTCCTCCTGCCACATACATAGCTTGGATTTACTTTCTTTTTTTTTTTTTAATACTCCCGATCTGATAATGGATTTTAAAGGAATTGGTTTGGCACCAACAAGAAAAATGATATAATAAATGCGTGAAACTGACTCTCAGTAGGTCAAAGTTTGTAAATGAATTATGTGAGCATAAATTGCCCTGTTGCTGGAAAAAATTAAATTCTGGGCTGAGGCAGAGAAGTCAGAGAGTGCTGGGATGGTATCAACAAATATACTAAATTATCTATATAGTAAAGATTAGACACTGTCTGTTGCTGGGCAAGACATGCAGCTTTCTATAATAACAGTGATTTTGCTGAATTGCTTCCCTACGTATCCTGAAAAAGTATTTTTTCCGAAATTACTAGAGCAGTGTTCCCCAACACATTGCTCATAAGCAACATGTTGCTCCCCAACCCCTTGGATATTTATGCCAGTGGCCTCGAAGTAGGTGATTAATTTTGAATTCCTGGCTTGGAAACTAGATGTCCTGCCAATTAGAACCTACTGTAGGCTGCCAGTCCACGTAAGGGCTACCAAACAGTCAATCACATTTTTGGCATCCCCAAAGCTTTTTCACTTGCTTGTGTTGTTCTCCAACTTTTTTACATGTAAATGTGGCTCAGGTTTATAAAAGATTTGGGATCCCTGCACTACAGTATCTTGAAAATGCATTGGTAGGACAGGCATAAAGAGAGACCCAGAGTGTAGAGAAGGAGATTAGTAGGAATGCTTGAAGTCCTACACAGTAATGAAATCTTGATAAATGATGTGGCAGGAGAAGCAAAATAAGTGAAATATCCAAAGAGGTCATATGCAAAGAAAGAGAGAAAGTTGGGCAAGGAAAGTAGTAGATGGTGGCTGTTTGTGGTATGGAAGAGACAGTAAGGAATATGACAATACAAAAAGGGTGGCAGAGATAAAATAATAAACATATGCAAGTATGGGAATTCTTATCCAGAAAACTGATCCAGAATGATCTGAATTATGGGAAGACCATCTCCCACAGACTCCATTTAAAACAAATAAATCTAATTTTATTATTCTCTGTAATATTAAACCAGTAGCTTATTACTTGATGTTAACTAAACTGCATGAATATTGGAGGCAAACAACCCTATACAATTTATTTCATGTATGAACGTTTAATAGCCTGAAGGTATGGAGATCCAAATGATAGGAAGATCCCTTATCTGGAGAAAAAACTCAAGGTCCCAAGCATTCTGCATAATAGTTCCCATATCTGTATATATTTTACATTGTGTCTTAGAGGCAAATTTCAAGTTGTGATTTTGATACAGATCACAGCATAATCTCAGTTGTGGTTGTTTTAATTGATCATGGTTTTCCAAGAAATAACAAAAGTGTTATATGGTTATATGCTTGATTGTGGTAAAAAACTAATCAACTGCAAATTTTTAAAAAATATAATCTGTAAAGTAACCTGATGACACAGGGCACAGCCTAGGGAAGCAGGGGCATGGCAGAGCCTGAGGTGCAGAAGCCCCTCCTAGTTGTTGGCATGTGATTGGGCAGCTGGGAGAGTGGATCAGGGTGACGGGGGACAGGCTTAAAGGTAGGGGATTAGGTTATCACCCCCACTCCATTTTGCAGCAGCACCGGAAAATTCCAACCCAAACTCCCCTATGGGTATATGGTTGGTGATGGCAGGGTTGGGAAGTCCAGTGACCAATAGGTGGGTGAGCACGGGAGTTGCATGTTTAATGGGTAACTGGAAGGCCTGGCACCTCGGGGGTAACAAAACACCACAGGAATAGGAGTTGGTTGGGTAGCAGGTGGGTTACAGGCTACTATGGCAGCTGGCAGCACTGTTGCGTTGTGCAGTTATGAGGTTCGCTACAGTGTGTGGGTTTTCAGGAGTTAATTGTTTGTTATAGAAATATTATTGTTATTGTCATATGTTGATGATATGTTA
>CM044432.1:12439379-12458227 GCA_024363595.1 Xenopus borealis | reverse complement strand
GGGTTTGCTTTTACTGGAGGGTAGTGAATTACTTGCTTCAATTCTGTATAATTAGAATCCTAAAAGAAAGAAGAAAAAAACTACATTCTGACAGCTTTTCCCTGAGTCATTAAACAGCCCATCAAAACAGAAATTACTTGATTTGTGTGTCACTACTCGGATACCAAGGACTGTATAAAATATTGAAAGTGCTGCCTGCACTCATGTATAAATGCCATTGTGAGGATAATCCCTTCTGCGGTCTCATTTGTAGTCAGTTTGTCTTAAAGAGCAGGCAACATGCAGAAATAGTGGTATTAATTATACAGGTTCATGGGGTGTTCATTATGCGGATACAGACGGTGAGCTGCCTAAGGCTGCTTCCCATTATGCACAGACACACTGTGCAGTTTAGCTACTCTTATGAATGGAATTTACAGAAAAATCAAGGGATGCTGCTGAAATTAAAAATATCTGAATCTACAAAAGGGTTTGCGATTCAGTTTTGCTTGGAGAATGATCTAAATATCATCTCAGCAAGAGGTAGATAAAAATAGCAATTATTGAATGCTGAGAGTTATACAGAAAGGCCAAATATAATATGCTGGCTCCACTTGGAGTCCTACCATTGCCGTAGCTGCCATTAGGGGGATGGTTGATCAACACTAGAATTTTAATTTGTAATGTGGTTCAATTTCAGATGTATAATTCAGATTTTTTTTAAATAAATAAACAAACATCACACATTTGATAAATATACCTCTAGGAATCAGATTGCCTTGCCACAGTTCTCTATCATCTCCCATGACCAACTATAACGATCTACAGTATTTACCTCGGATCCCTGAGGAAGGTAGCTGATCCGGGAGAACTGATGGTAACAGGAACCTCTCTACAGCTCCGGTATTCACCGACGCCCTTTTGGGGCCCCGGGCTTTCTGCTGCGGAGGTAGTAGAGAAGCCAAGCGAGTTACCAGGAGCGAGATCAGGCAAGGCGTAGTCAAGTGCAGGCAAAGGTCGGTTTCAGGCAGCGAAGGTTTGGAGGTCAGGAAAACAGGCAGAGGGTCAAAACCAGGATACTCGGACAAACAGGGCTTTAGCAGGAACAGTAGGAACTGAAGCCAGCTTCGGCAAAGTGAGGAGGAAGAGGAAGGTATTTAAAGGAACAGGAACCAATCAGGAGCAGGCTGAGGAAGACAGACACATAAGGGACCAATAGGAAGCTAGGTGCCCAAATTAGAGGTCATTGCACCTAAGTATTTTGACGCGGGCGTCTGATTTGACGTATGCGGGCGTTTTGATACCGGTACCTAAGTTGACTCGCGCCTGTGGTTATGCGCCGGCACTCAAAACCAGTGGCGGGTGTTACACCTTCCTATTGTGTTATAATACACTAATTAAAACCCAGGAGGAGGCATGGTCTAACATCACAGTGAAAATGTCATTAATGATAAGCAGAACAAGGCTATATGTAGAACATTCCATAGGAGGGACAACTTGAAAAGCTTTCTTGTTTCTTGTACAAACTGATACTGTAAAGCTTCGTCAAAACTGACATTCCTATAGAAGAAATTGTGTTGGGTAGTGACCCTAAAATAAGAAAACAGCAACTCTTGTTGTAGTGTCCTATCTTATGCAAATAACTAGTGATGGGCGAAGTTATTTGCCAGGGGCGAATTCGCGGCGAATTCCCGCGATTCGCCGCCGGCAAATTCGAAACGCCAGTGAAAACAACAAAACACGACGAAAACTATGTGAGGCACGCTGAAAACGAGGTGACGCGTATTGAAATCGATGCGATGCGCGTCAAAAATGTGGCGCGACTCGTTTCGCAAATTTTTTCGACAATCGCAAATTTTGCTGGAAATTCGCACATTTTTCGGCAAAGCGAAATGGGGTAGATTCGCCCAACACTACACTTGACACTAATTGCAGTATAAGCAGTTGCTGAACCTCTTGGAAAAGTAGTTGACTCTCTTGGAAGGTCATAGTGTTAAGGATATACGGGTATAGGACCTGTTATCCAGAATGCTCAGGACCTGGGGTTTTCCAGATAATGGATCTTTTACTAATTTGGATCTTCATACCTCAAGTCTGTTAGAAGATCATTTAAACATTAAGTAACCCCAATCAGTTGGTTTTAATTATATCTTTTTTTTTTTTTTTTTGGATCAAGTACAAAGTACAGTTTTATTACTACACAAAAAAAGGAAATTACTTTTAAAAATATGTATTATTGGGATAAAGTGGAGTCTATGGGGCAAATTCACTAAAGCACTGAAATGCGCTAGCGTTGCCTTCGCCGCACCTCGCCAGGCGAATTTTCACCAGCGCTACGCAAATTCACTGAGATGCGAATTTGCATATATGGATCAGTAAATGGGGATGGGCGAATTAGACCCGTTTCGCCAAAAACTTGACGTGGGCGAAAAGTCGCAGACGGCCATTAAAATCTATGAGCATCGAAAAAATTTTGAGACTCGTGAATTGTTTTTAGATGAGTGTCCTTTTTTTCTTATTCACGCGCAACCCCATTTAAGTCTATGGTCGTCATTTCCACACGAAACAAGGCGAAAAAATTCACCCATCATTATTAGTAAATCTTTTATTGTACATGCTATGAAAAATGCATAACGAAAGAAACTCTTTCACCAATAAAATCTGATTCTTGTTGTGTCTCTAATTTTCTACTTTAAAAATACGTAAATCCTTACTAATATATAAGAAATTGAAAATGCATTTCTGAAGTTGATTTTTGGATGCTGTGGGGACATTAAGAACATGGGTTTTTCTGGCATTTGAAATAAAAGTAATATTACTAGTTGCCCATGGTATGCAAATATCTTCACCAACAAAGTTGGCTTCTCCCAGAGATTCCTTTCTATCAATCGGTATAATTGCAAAAAAGATGAGATTCTGAGCATTGGGTCAATAAACCTTGTAAGCCTCTATTTCAAGGGCTCACAGTGTGTTTCTGCTCAATGAACCTGAAAGCATGACAATGATGCCGGAGGCTGTATGTGATATGAACATTTGCCTGAGGTCATGCACAACTGGCAGAATTCAGTGGCTTAGGCTTTAGTAATTTGCCCAATGCCCATTAGATTACTTTTCTCCCTCCATGTTTGAATGTCTGTATATGTTTGCACTCCATTCCTGCTAACTACCCAACAAAAACGAAAAGAAGACTTATGATAGAATATTCATCCTTTTTGACTTTCCTCCTGCTAATATTGCCCAGGCATAGTTTTTAAGCCAAGATCACTGATGGAACTGACCTTTTTGTAAAGCCTATAATTATAATAACACTATGGGGCAAATTTACTATTATTCCCCAAAATAAATTCGACCAAATTCGTAATTCGATAAGTATTCGACCATCGAATGCTTATCGAATTGCTTTAGGCTATCATATTGCTCGATGTCCAAATTCTCGATGAATTCGTACGATCGGATACCGATCGTTTGATTTCACGAAAAAATCGTGAAATTTCATTTGAGCATCCAAAAAAAATTTGTTCGCTTCTATTACAATTTGGTAGGTTCAATCTGGCGAAGTATGCAGCAGAATAACCTTAAAATTTTAAATCCTTCGATCGTCGAATGATCGAATATCCGATCATTCAATCCATTTGATCTATTTGATATTCGATGGTCCAAGAGGCCAAATTTGCATATCCGATTTCACTAAAAATTTTATCGATCTTCTATCATTTCACGTGAGTTTCGTAAATCGCCCTTTATGGATCTTGCCTGTAGCATTAAGCTGAATTTTATAGTTTTCAAACCAAAGAACAACCACCAGATAACTTTTTGGTTTACCAGCAGCCAAACTAAACACAATGGAACAAGTCTTCAGGTCACATCAGCAGAAATGTAGAACTCAAAGCAACGCTTTTGACTTCTAGCTTACAAAAGTAAGGCATTTGATTCAGTATCCGATTATAAATAACAACTGTCTTGTAGGAGATTTGGAGGATTTATTCAACTCAATCCAAAAATTCCCGACCTGGTGCATCCCTCCGGTTAATTCCTTTAATGGAAGTAAACTATATACACAACAGCTCTCTGGTATGAATGATCATTTACTGCTGTAGCGGAAATAAAGCGATACAGTTATGCTTATAAAATCAGCAGCAATTTATTTGCAGCATGTGCGTGCATTCATTCTGAAACTGAATTGTTCATCGTAGATAAAAGCAATGCTTTAACTGCCTCGTAAAGCTTAGATAATTCATTAAAACAGGATCAGTGCTATTTTTAGTTTGCAATCCAATACATAAAGGCACCATTGGTGCAGACATTGGGACTCTCTTTCAAGACCTTTATTTGAATCCCAATATTACACTTTAAACTATGGGAGTCATTTAATAAAAGGATAAATGTTTGTACCAGGTCTAATAATCCAAAGCAACCAATCAGCAAATAACTACTATTAACTGGCCACATATTTGAAGCCAAATGTCTGATGTCTGTTTGGATGGTGACCAACCCCTTT
The DNA here is from genome assembly GCA_024363595.1 of Xenopus borealis. Lineage (NCBI taxonomy): Eukaryota > Metazoa > Chordata > Amphibia > Anura > Pipidae > Xenopus > Xenopus borealis. The sequence continues at coordinate 12,453,750 of CM044432.1, read as the reverse complement.
AATCGGAGGAACACATTTAGAACTTGACAAATTCATCTTTGTCATTTTAACTATAAACCGATAACTGCACTGACCATAGCCACAGAACCTATAAATCCACTATGGTTTGAACGTCAGGAGCTTGTGTTTTTTATTATAGTCTGAAAGGGTCTGGAATATAATGATGTTAACTTTGCCTGGGCAGCATTCTCCAGAAGCAGTAGCTATATTGAAAAAATTACCTAATCTGCTAAACTCCCTGTATAAATAAATGTATGCTTATTAATTCCCTTATTGCATTTGGCTGCCTGCATCTGTTTAGCAAGTGCTTATTGCCTGAATTACTGTTGCCCTGAGTACCATCTTTTTCCCCATATACAGTATTAGAGATAACCGCAAAAAGTGCTGAAGCATGGACAATTTACAGATAGGGATCTGATGCAGCTTAGTAATGCAGAAATACATTCTGCTTTCAGTGGTAACATGTAATGGTTAGACTCTAAGGGGCAAATTCACTAAACGCGAAAATGCACTAGCGTTGCCTTCACTAACGTTCGCCGCCCTTCGCCAGGCGAATTTTCGCCAGCGCTACACTAATTCACTAAAATGCGAAGTCACGCTCAGGGAGATGAACGGTAGTGTAGTTGATCTACTGTAACTTCGTGAGTCAAAGCGCATTTAGGCTAACGATGCCTAATTTGCATATATAATAGTATAATAGAAGTATATGTTACACTACAGCCACTACATTCCACTACACAAGCCCAGGAAACCTTTAATAAATAAAATAAAGTTGTCCTATTGCCCTAAACATGTGCCCCCTGTATAGTTGTGTTGCCATATGTTCGGGAATGTAGGGGGGAAGGAGGGTAACCTTAAAAAAAAATGTCGCTGTTTTTCAGACTTTCACCCAACAAAAGGTAAGACGCCAGTGTTTTTTGGAACTAAGAAAAAATTTAAATTTTTTTTTCAACTTGAATTGTATTGAACTTCACCAGGTCTGACCTCGTGTAGTAACGTCTAGCGTAAGAGGTAACGTTCGCAAAAATGGTCATCTTAGTGAATTAGCATAGTTACGTCCCTTCATCAGTGCGCAACTTCGCCTGGCCTAAGGATGCAAAGTTGTGCAAGTCGATCTCCTACACTAGCAAATTTTCGCCAGGGACACTGTTAGTGAATCGGCGAAGTTGCAAATTGACGTCACGCTCGCAAATTAGCGCTAGATTAGCGCTAGCGTTACACGCTTCGCGCTTTAGTGAATTTGCCCCTAATTGTCCTGGATGCAGCTGCACATAATATCAAAACAACACAAATGAAGCAGGTTGGCAGGAAAACATCAGGAGATATTATGTGTGGGAACCTGGCAAGAGTTATTTCTGGATGTACCACCTTCAGAGTTCATTATTAAAGGGCCAATAAGTGCAAGAACAGAAAATGCCTTAAATGCCTTCATGGTTGCTTTCTTTCTGTCCATACTTTGTCTGTATTTTAAATACCTGTAGTTTGAATGGTATGTGCTATTGTGGGCAATTCATGGATATGGATTATATATGATTAATGTTTGTTTAAACACCAGTAAGCTTCCTCAGACTCTTCAAATGTTGGTTCCTCTATGCTGATCTGTCCATTTATTTACCCATCCTGTAGCAATCTCTTCAGTTGTTGGTTCTTCTGTGTTGATCTGTCCATTTATTGACCATACTCTCCCATTTCTTCCCCAGTTTCATCCATTACCCCCATTTTCATCCATATGGAATAAGTCCTTAACAGAAATCTCCAATGTTGAAATTTTCCCATCCTAATTTTAAAGGAGAAGTAAAGTCTGTTAGCATGTGGGAGTGTCAAATGTTAGGCACCCACAAGTGATTGTACTGACTTACCTGAAACCCTGGTCCGGAGCTCCAATCAGCAGAAAACTGCGCTGGCCCGGGGTTATAACAGTGAGCACCAGGGAGAAATCTTCTTCCGTCTTCCTCTTTCATTGTGTGGCTGTGCATGTGCAGTAGACCGAACAGTCAAACTTTAACTAAAAAGTTGAAATTTGGAGAAAGAAGAAGATGGAAGAAGAGACTAGGGTTCCAAGTTTGTAGGAGCAGCAGGCCATGCTACTACTCTGGTGGCCTGTGGGCCTTATCTGGCCACAGATTTAACCAGGGGAGCGTGCACAACTTTGTGCTCATATATGACATCCAAACAAGGATGTTTAAAAAGTCTAGATCTTAACTAATATGGACACCAAAGAAATACATGTACTGTACCTTCTCCTTTGGTTAGCTGTTTGTCATGCCAGTAATAGTGGAGCTTGATAGGAAGTATCCCACCTTCATTATGACCAGAAACCCTACCACCTGAGCTAGGAATAAGGGGCAGGAAAGACATGACCACCAGTTCAACAAAAATTTGTTTATAAAAAGCGATCTACCCGTATTCGGCATGTGTATGGCAGGAGAAGAGCCAGATGATATTGGCAAAAGATATCGGTTGGCTTGTCAATCGGCCAAGATGGAAAATGGCGCCCTAGGGTTTACTGATGAATTGTCAATTCATTGTCAGAATTATACTGTTTTTACATGTGTGTGTCTGATGATTCAGCTCCTAACCAATGGTCACAGGAAAGATCGTAATTGTTACATCTATGGCCTCCTCTAGTTAGAAATGGCAACAGCAACACGCTCATCTGCAGAGGTTGGGGGATGGCACAGTGATGTGTCCTGAGAACAGAGTATTCCTTCTCTGCATATCTGTATTACTACAAAGAATGAGGAAGTTGGCATATTGCTTTTGGCCTCACTGGAGGCATCCTTAAGCAACAACAACACTATAGCACCTCTGGTGGCCAAACATATATATCACCATGTCTTTTCCTTTAGCGAATGCAGTCATGGCAACTCTAAGGGGCCGATTTACAAAATTCACGTGAATAGATCGAAGTTCAAACGAATTCGATTGAATTTCGAAACGTAGGATTTATTCGTTTGGTCAAATATGTGAATTTTGGCATATTTGATCATCGAATAGGAAATGGTCGAACGATCAAATACATTCGAATAAAGTCGAATGAACGAATATTTGATCATTCAACCAGCGAAGGATTTTAATTTTAAAGTTTATTCGATTACTTACTTCGGCAGATTGGACCTACCGAATTGCAATATAAGCCTATGGGAGCGCTCCCATAGGCTTCTGAGACTAAGTCCTGATCGAATAGGATTCGTGCGATCGAAGTCTTTGATCGTTCAAATCGTACGAATGATTCGAATGATCGAATAAATTTGTATTCGATCGTCGAATGATCGAATATCGAATAAAAGGTAGCCTAGAACTATTTGATTAACATTCAAAAATCGAATGCTAGTCGAATATCGAGTAGAAACAATTTTTTTTTGGGGAATAATAGTAAATTTGCCCCTTACTGTATTAATGCAAAAATAGGCAGGGAAGACCTGTTTTCTTTCAACAGTAACATGTCTCTTCATCTAGTAATTCACTTTTAGGTTAATGGAAAATAAATGTGAAATGCTTATTAATAGACTGCATATATTTCTTTGTCAATGCAAAACATCATAACTTATCCATTCTGGGGAAAACAATCACAGTCTTTTCTGTCTGGTGGGTATAGTTCTTAATGTGAATTACTTATATGTAATATATATATGTGTATGTATATAAATATACATATATATTTGCCAGATTATTTGCTTTGTAGTTAAAATTGCTGCTTTACTGCTAGCCTGTCACCAGAAAGCACTATGTTATACTTTAATGGCATCACCAGCAGTTGACATAACTTAAGATACTGTCTGACAATTTATATTTGTCATTTTTATGCAGATTAATACTCTTTATCATTTCCCAACTTGAATAGTAAATGCACATAGTACAGAGCAGCAGTATTGTTTTAATAACTCCCGTGCCTTCTTTTGAGGCTCAGATATACCGCCTTCCGTTCCTTCTTAAAATCCCTCTCGAGTGGTTTGAACGATTAAGGCTGGAGGTGAAGGCAGCAGTCTGAAAGCAATTATGCACATGAAGCATGAAACGCTTGATAAAAAGCCCTTTACACTTTCTCCATAATAAATGAGTTGCTCAGACTGGAAAACTCACCTCAAATAGTTCATTTGGTGTCAGCTAAATCACCAGTGCCTAGTGCTAAGGAACCTGAAGCCTGTCCAGAGTCATAACTGGTATCCTAGAAGGACATACTAATCAGATAGGCTTAAGATGGTCACGGTAAAGAAATGTACTGTAGGTGCTTCTTAGTTTGTCCATTTCCCGCTGAACTGACCTAGCGTGATAAAGGGTGGGGGCCCTAAAGCATCACTTGGAAAAGAATGACGTGGCAATTCCCTCTGTTAATGTGCGCGACCTGCAAGTAGCAAGAGATAATCTTCCTCCAAAACATTTTGATTTGTGAGAGAGGGTCATTGGAGACCCCATAGTAGCCCTCTTGGGAGTGCAAAGTTATCCACATCCTTCCCTATAATCTCATCTATTTATAGGCAGCAGCTTTGCATTAGGCAACATCTGTTAATCAGAACATTTTTCTGTCCTCTTATATGGATCTACTTCTTACACACCCACTCTGCTTGTTGAACTATAGTACCAACATTTTGTTTTTAGTCGTCATATATTAAAGCAATAGTATCAACTCTGCCTCTAGATATTCTGACCATACTATGCCCTTCACTATATCATATCCAATACCATTTAAAGGGGTTGTTCACCTTTGGGTTAACTTTTAGTATAATGTAGAGAGTGATATTCTGAGACAATTTGCAATTGGTTTTCATTTTTTATTGTTTGTGGTTTTTGAGTTGTTTAGCTTTTTATTCAGCAGCTCTCTAGTTTGCAGTGTCAGCAATTTGGTTTCTAGGGTACAAATTACCATAGCAACCCTGCATTGATTTGAATAAGAGACTGGAATATGAATAGGAGATGGACTGAATAGAATGATAAGTAATAAAAAGTGGCAATAACAATACATTTGTAGCCTTACAGAGCATTTGTTTTTAGATGGTGTCAGTGACCCCCATTTTAAAGCTGCAAAGAAACAGAAGAAAATTGCAAATCATTAAAAAACTATGAAAAATAAACAATGAAGACCAATTGAAAAGTTTCTTAAAATTGGCCCTTCTTCAATATACTAAAAGTTAACTTGAAGGTGAACCACCCCTTTAACCCTTCTATTCTACATATGGCAATTCTACCATTTCTACTGATTATGATAATCCTAGCTGGTCCATACTACACATTGTACTCATTCATTCCATTGCAAACATTTCACTTATTTTACCCATGTATTCTAACTATTGTGTTTAGCATATTAAAAGTATTCCAGCCCATGCATTTGAACCTATTTTACTAATTATATCCCTCACTTTTTCACCAGAATGCTACTTCTATTCTATACTACACTATTCCATTGAATACATTCTAATCCTTCACTTCTGAACATTGTGGTCATGCTGATGCTTCTCATGTTCTATTCTGCAGTAGTGATGGTGAACTCCTGCGATTCACCGCAGGCGAATAAATTCGCGAGATGCCAGAAAAATTTCTCCTGGTGAAAATTTGCTGGCATCTCGTTTTGGACGCCGACAGTGGGCGCTAGCATCCAAAAACCGACGCCGTCGTCCGAAATGAGACGCAGCTGCGTTTTGCGAATTTTTTGCTGTTTTGCGAATTTCTACTAGAAATTTGCAAAATTCTGGTGAAGCGAAACGCCCTAGATTCGCCCATCACTATTCTGCAGCCCTAACACTACCTTACACGTTCTAATCATTCTATCCCAAATATTATCAGCATTATATATCAAAAGGTACAAGCCAATAAGATGTTAGCTTAAGTGTGAAATGGGGAAGAAAGAATGAATATTGAGCATTGTATGTCTCTATTCTAATACTCAGTAAGTGGCAAGTCAAATGAATTATTTCATACTTGATTATTTTTTATTATTTATCGCCCTAATGTCATTTAATGTCATGTGTCTTTTATGCAGGTGATACTGATACTGACCAAATACTACCATGCGGATATGGGGAAGGTCCTGGAGAGTTCTTTATGGAGGTAGGTTCCGATCCTATTCTGTCAAAACGTTTAGGCAGGAATATTAAAGGTGAAGAAGGATCTTATCTACAGTTTTATAGAATACAGTTGAAGCATTCTGCATTTTGCCAATATATCCATGAATATGATTGCACTGATGCACCCATTTTTTATTGAGTTCTTTGATTGCAGTGTAATACTGGCCATTAATTCTGGATCCGATATTCTTCTTGTATCAGCTTATCCATTTAGTGTTTCATTTGGTTTCAAGGGAAATTTATTGCATGGTTTCACTGTAAGAATTTGTGCAAAGCTTATACGTTCCTTACAAGATTCTGACACTTTGCAGGAAGATTTGACTAAATTGAGAAGAAGAACTAGGCAGCATATTGGCAAATGAGTTTCAATGTTGAAAGGCTATAATATAACATAAATGCTAGTATGTTGGAGTCTGTGTTGTTGTTGTATATGAATATGACTGTACATATTGGCTCTGGACCCATATTGCTTAATATTCACTGACACAGATTTTCTTTGCAGACTTTGCATCATCTGCATTTCCTACAAACCCTATTGCTTAGGGTGGCTCTTGCTTTAACTTTTGAGAGTCATTCAGAGGGTATTTTAAGCATTTAAATATGGGTTTAATCCCCAGTTCAGTCGTTGGGCCCCTGCACATGCTGGTGCAGCAAACTCCCCCAAGCACCTTGTTCTTTTCTGTTGGAGATGCAATCAGGGGTAGGTAATGCAGAGTGGCATTACTGTGAGATGGGGAGGAGGTTTGGGTCAGTGGGCTCCAAGAGGGATGGGGCCCACTGGGCTTTTTTCCCAGTGGGCCCCATCCCTCTTGGACCCCACTGACCCAAACCTCCTCCCCATCTCACAGTCCGACCCCTGTTTATTAACCACCATGATCACTGCATTGCTATTTTTAAATGTATTGAGTTTTATTTATATAAAGTATGCTGCATCGCCTGCTGTGCTGGGATTTGTAGTGCAACTTGTTCATTGTTTGAACATATATGATTTATTCCAACATTCTGAATTCTTAGGAAATTATTTTGATGCTTAATTCTTGTCGTCAACATTGCATCGTCTATAATGCTAATTAGCCCTGAAGCTTGTGCACAAAATGTATCTGGTTTGAAAGGGTTGAGACGTGGCATCTCTCACTGGGGATGGTAACATCTGCCCTGCAAACAGAAAACATGCTAACCAGTAACTGGAGCAAGGCAAATAGTGTGCAAAATGAATTATATAATGTTATTTCTGCACAAGAACATTGTCTTCTTCCTGTGAGCAGCCATAAGGGCTTTGCTCCCAGTTTCAGGGACAGGTGCATTTTGGAGCCTTCCATGTGGAACACAATTACCAGCTGTCCATAGTCATCAGTGTGCAGCCATTCAGCTGTGGACATTGGGAGCTGTAGTTTAGCAAGATTTAAACAGCCACATGTTCCAAAAGCACCAACAGACTTCAAAGGGGAATGTTCCAGAATGCAAAATGCCTCACTCTGGGATTTCATTGGAAATGGCATAAAGAGCAAAGGCTGCAGCTCCCAACATGTTGGATGTCTGTTTCCTTTGTGATCCAAGGGATCTGGATGACCTCATCCTCCATGGTCAATATCCACATCTGTTTCAGTGTGGGGAGAGCTGGAACCATGGCAAAAATGTGTTTCTTGATGATGATGATGATAATCACTTGAAACACATGCTTGCATCTTTTGTGGCAGTTGAGGCATTTTGACACCAGTATTACAGACATGGGGTGGGGGGGTAGACTGTGTTTTGTGACTGCTGCTTTCTCATGCTGAAAAAAATCACATGCTGAATTGATATCAAAAGACAACTGGAGCAGATGGCCTTTATTCTTTTTAAAGGACAGTGCGTAGTCTCTGCCCTTTGTTGCACTCACCGCTCTAAAGCTGGCCTTAGACGCACCAATAATATCGTACAAAACAAATTTTTATACAATATTCGGTGTGTGTATGGTGGAAAACAAGCCGACCGATATCGGCAGAAGACTTGGATATCGGTCGGCTCGTCGATTGGACTGGACAGAAAATTTTGATTTGATTTCCCTTTGAAGGCACCGAACATCGACCACTGTTTAGAGCTGAAAACAGGTAGAATTCTATTATTGTTTCTATCTGTATATCTGATGGTTCAGCTCTACACGTGTGTATGGTAACAAACGATCTTTCTTGGAAACATTGTTTTCCAAGAAACATCTTAATCGTTACATCTATGGCCAGCTCAAGCCACAACTTCAGCCTGTTATATAGATAGCTTGTGGCCTGTCAGTATTCACATGTATTTCCCTCATATCTAGGCAGCTGTTCAGTGCAACAAGCAGAGCCCCCCTTGCGTTGGTGGAAAAAGTACATCTTGGACTGACCTATGTCAACTCATCTAGGTTATTAATGAGTCACCCTGATTTAAGACCCCCTCACCTGGTCACATAAAGTAGCAGATCAGTGCTCCACTGAAAGTAATTTGCACCCAAAACATTACTTACCTTAACTTATGAATTGTGTAGAATTATTATTCAAAATCCTCCTATATCCATCTGAAGCAGTGATGCAGGGTGCATAGCAGGAGGCAGGGCTTGAGTAGAATGGGTGGAACTGAGGCAGAATGAGGGTGGGGCCAGGGGGGTCAGGCATAGCTTAGATGCCCCCAGAACCCTTAGGCTTCTCTGTTAGTGTACTGGGATTTTTTCACCCTTTAGTTCTCCAGCACTTGCATCTACTTCCATCTGTGGAATGCACTGCAGGGTGATGTGACGGCTGATAGTGATGGGCGAAATATTTCCGCGAAATGCCAGCAAAAATTCAACCTGGCAAAAATTCGCCGGCATCTCGTTTTGGCGTAAAAAAAAACGGATGCCCGCGTCCAAAACACAGTTTTGCAAAAATTTGCAAAAAATTCTGCGAAACGCCCCAAATTTGCGCAACACTAATGGCTGATTCTGTTAATGCTTTTATGCTTGTTAATGCTCGGATGGTTTCTTGGACATACAGATGCAGCCTGCAGCCACTTGGATTTGTGAGTTAAATGTGTCATGACAAGAAACTGTGTTATCTAAAGTTATCTTAAATCATGTAATATGGGGTGCCGTTTGTCCCAAATGCATTCTGTATACAAAACTATCCCTGATACACAGAAGGAATGTCTCTTATGGTATGTTACTATTTCTGACCATATACAAAAATAAAAAATATACAAAAGACTTATTTCTATTAAAGAATGAGAACAAAATATTGTTAGTGCACAAAAGGATGTCATTATATTACAAACTCCATTCTGTACATTTTAACAATCAATCAGTCTCACAAATTTATAACCTCCATGTAACAGACGCACTTATATGCAAAGTTACTTACAGAATGAATTATGTAAAAAAAAACTTGGACAGAATATATAATAGTGTGACTAACTAGTGCATGCCAAGCTAGATTTGAATGACAAAATAGATATTTGTGACAGAAAGCAATATTTTATAGTACAGGATTCATTCTTTCAACAAAATGAAAGTTTTGTTTCACAAAACAGATAAATAACCATTCCGTGAAGCAATACTGTCAGTTACTTTCCTGAACCAATAAGAACAAAGCTTACTGGCCTGCTTGTGAAGACATTTTTGTTAAGGGCATTCCTGCTGTTTTGCCATTGTCTTATGATTCCTCTTCCTGTGTCCCTCTTCCTGTCTAAGCTGAGTGGAATTATGGGGCAGGCCAGAGGCAGCTGCCATGTAGTAATAAATATAGTGTGCTTGTGTGAGTGCTTTAGCTGAACTAACACACACAATCATTGAATCCACTAGCAGCCAGCTTTTGTGATACTAAATTCTATGATTAGTATAGATATGGTTATATATAATATATGAGTGGGTATGGAGGGTTGTGTGTATAGATACTGGGTTTTCATTTGAAGGGGCTGAACTTGATGGACTTTGTCTTTTTTCAACCAGATTTAACTACGTTACTATATGTAAATGCAGCCCTCCCTTAGGATCTCCTAAAGAAAATATCCAGGACATTTCAATATTCATGAATAGAGGACACATTGTATGTAAAGATTCATTGGTTATGTTGTTTATTCTCTGCTTTCCATCAAAATATCTGCAATACAGCAAATACCTTAAATATATAACCGAGTGCCTGAATATTGATATAGAGACTTCACAGGGGAATGCACTAGAGAATCTGCTAACCCTTCTTGTGCTCTAGTAAATAATTTACCACTACTACATTATGTCTTCTAGTCTTGGCCCAGATTGGCCTGACATTTTATTAGAAACTTTTCAATATTTGTTGCAGTATATGGCATTGGCATTAACAAAACGGTAATATATTTAACAAGGGACAAATGTGTGAGGCAATTATAGATACAGTGACCAAACTGTGTAATTCCTGCTGTTAAATGACCAACAGGACTGCGTCTAAGAACAAAAAATGTTCCGTTATCACAGATAATAAGAGTTCCATTATCAAAGATAATCATGGGTATTTGTTGCACAAACGTTCTTTTCACCCTAACGGTAAGAAACTTACCAAGTGAACGAAGAATTTCAGAGAGATATTAAATCTAGTAATCATCATGTAACTGATATATCTCATGAGACAAGAGAAGTAAGTAGGGGCAGACTCACAAAAGGGTGAATTTTTGCCTGTGAAGGCTTCAACCATATTTTGTGCCACTTCACCCAGCGCTAATATGCTATCACTAAAATGCAAAGTTGCGTCTTGACAACTGAACACTGGTTAAATTTCGCTAGCGTTAATTCGTAAACTCAAGTATAGCACAGCGAACTTTCACTTACATTCGTTTCTGCCTATTGAAACTTTGTTAGTGGTCTTACGTTTAGGTCAGTTTGAATGGTTGAGTACTTATAGGCCATATATATATTTGTCTTTATTAGAGATATTGGTGCAAATGATTGAAGTGGCCACTTATTATTACACATGTCCAAGGAAGCAAAATAAAGACAAAAGAGATCCTCTAATGTCCTAGACATGAGCCCACCCTAAAATAAACGTGGCATGAGCTTCAAATGGTAAAAAAAAAAAGATTGAAACAAAAATGTGTAATAGTTACAACTTTTAAAGACAGACTTTAAAATATGAGAACACTTATTGTTTTTAAAATAATTTTAATAACTTTTCTTCATACAGGATAATGTCACTGACATAAGAATGGGGTAACGTATTGGTAAATTCACACTTTAGTGAATTTTCAGATTGACGATCGAAAGCCTGAAACACTGCAATACTCTAATGCATCTTTCAGCATCTCTCCCAGGATGGTTTACTCCAATCATGCTAATACAATCAATGTCTTAAACTCCATGAAATCTCGGACCCGTGCTGGTTTTCCTAAGCAGATTGTGCTGATTGGCGTAAGAATCCAGGGTATAGACCCACACATATTTTTGCACAAGTCATGACAATGGGACTCCTCATTGTGGCTCTTCAAATTGCACCATCCCACTGAACCCCATTATTATAAAATGGCCACAGCTTTTATTCACATTTTATCAAATAAATAAGACATTGCCAGCCTAACCTTTGGCAATATTCTAAACAGTTGCTATGTTCTGCCGCCAACATGAGAGAAGTTCAACAGTCTGACTACTGGACCTGCATCTACAGTGTCTCAATCATAGGAAATCCAAGCAGGCTGTCCCCTACAACGATGTTGTACGACAATGAGTACGTGTGGTTTCACACGAAACGCGTTGGGAGAGCTGATTTTTGGGAAATAAAAAGCCTTTTATTCACCGCATCTGTCTGAGTCTTGGTGTGCGTGCCAAGTGGAAGTTTTGCTGTCCCCTACAACCCCTAAAGCTATGCTTCTCAACAGCTTCTCAGAGCCCTCTGAGCGTGTGAGTGTCACAGACACTTTCCAAGATGGTGACCCCCTGTGACAAGTTTGAAGTTCATGATCATTGCTGTTATTGAGAAGTTGAAATTTTAGGCTGGTGCCTAATGATATAAAATATGGCATTTTTATGCATATTAATTTTTTAGGGTTTAGTTCTCCTATAACCTATGGGTATGGACTTAGATACATGTCCCCATGCTATTTAGAGAGGGTCGCCATGAGGATCATGGTCATGTGAAGTTTCTTCCTATATATCGTAGATGATGAAAGAAAAAGAATAATTAATATAAGGTTCAAAACTGTAAAAAAAAACAAAAAACGTTTAGGCTGTGAACTGGTTTCGTTGGCTTTATCTGAGGCCCCAAATGTATTAGAAGAAGACAGAAATTCTGCAGAACGGAGGCAACGGGAGGAGTTGCAAGGGTTAACTATCTGGCAAATCGTTTCTGAGCTGAAGAATCTTGTGAAGAAAAGCAAGCATTAGGAATTTTAAATGCCATATGTCAGGAGCATGCGTATATTTCCTATATTTGATGTCCGTTGAGCTGTGTTATCGTTGTGCCTCTATGAAATATTCTGTCTGGGTTTGAAAGTTTGGTTTCTCTTGTAAATACATTTTCCTTTGAACTCTGCTGTGCTTATCAGGCAATGTGCATATTTGCTTGTTTACTGCTCAAGGCATTTCAAATCCCTTTCTCTTTATTTCTTTCTTAAGTACTAACTATCTAGCAGCACATACGCCTAGCACAACCATATACAATTAGTGACTAAGCAATATGGCACTAGTCAAGTAATTTAATTTATAATTTGTCAGTTAATTAATGATATGGGCTGAAGCTAAAGGACTGTATACTAAAGGTGTAATATGGATTCATTTATGGTATGGCTCCTCCCTTCAACCTCCCTTCAACCTTATTAATATGTTATGTATTTATTTTGGCCCATGTGAATAATGTCCAGTTGGGCTTCAACTTGATTGGGACAGAGATAAGAAGGCTTAACTACAGATGCACAGACCCTTATATTTTTTTTAATTTAACCAAATATCAAATCTTTCAAAAAAAGAGTTCTAAACCAAACGTGGACATTCAGAATAAAAGTTTGCGATCCAAATAAGAATGTATCGGCGTCCAGCCCATTGTTTTAAAGTCACAAGGCAGTAATAAGTGCTTTTCGTTCTCCTTGAGCTTCTTAAAGGGCAAGGAAAGGCAAATAAATAAAATCCCATTTTTACTTTCTTTAATGAAAAAGAAATCTATCTCCAATATACTTTAATTAAAAAATGTGTACTGTTTTTATAAGAAACCTGACTGTATGCAGTGAAATTCTCCCTTCATTTATTGCTGTGGATAGGAATTTTCATACAGTCCCTAACTTCTGGCAGGTTAACAATCTTACTTATGAACAGCAGGGGGAGCCCCTGCCTTACTTACCAGCCATGCAGAACTCAAGCAGCTTTGTTTTTTGATAATTTATGACGACCCCTAAGAAGCCCAGACCACACTGAGCATGTGCGAGTCTTGGTCTTGCAAAGATGTCTAACAAAGTTACAAGATGACAGCCCCCTGTGGCCAACTTTGAAAGCATAAATCATTTGTTTGATTAGGCTTGTGGTGCAGTAAGTTCATGTTTATGTTTAGTATACAAAATACAGCATTTCTAGCCTTATTCTATTTTACACTTTCCTTGCCCATTAAAGTCATCATTTGATGCTCAGAGTTTGGTCGTGGGCACCATTAGTTCATAACAAGATTAAAGGTTACAGGAAACTTGTTGCATGGGCCGTTCATCTCTTCTGAGAGTTTCTAGGAAAGTAAAAATGCTTTCTGTCAAAATTTCAGTCTAATTAACATTCATGTTTGGGCTTTTATCCAGATCTACAAGAAGAAATATGCATTACCCTCAACTTCAGACTGGGCCCCTACAGGCAGCGTATTACGCCTGGGGCTCCTTACTCCTTAGGTGATGGCTACCTAAAATTTTGGCAAACCATTTGTGCAACACTGGCCATCATAAGTTATACCTATAGCTGAGTTAAATCCTCTGCCTGTCTAGTTGAAGGGAATATCACTTATATTACCCACAATAATGAATAATTAATGAATAAACCCTTATGGCTCAACTGGTTACATATCAAAAATGAAGCAGCATGTGTATAGTAAATTAACTCTGACTGCAGAGAATTCCTTATAGGGAAGTTCTCAAAATTATGGAATAGTATATCTGGGCCAGAGTTAAAAAAGAATGACCCATGGCAGTATCTGGGACGATGAACAGTTAATCTGATTACATATCATTAAATTTATTTGTATTTTCATTTACACTTTCTCCTCCTTTGCTTGGGACCAAAGAACTTGCCCTGGTATCTCCCTTTTGTATCTAATAAAATTGCAAAATGAGTTCCCGCCCAATACATTGTTCTCCTGTCGGGTCACTACCACTACTGGGACCTTTTATCC
>CM044432.1:12407279-12424186 GCA_024363595.1 Xenopus borealis | reverse complement strand
TCGTTTATACAGAAAGAGAGGGGGAAAAGACTGTAGCATAATACAATAGCATTTCCATCATGAAGTACTGGCTCTTTCTTAACGCACCAGATCAGGCACAATGACTTGAGATGGCTGCCTACACACCAATATTACAGCTAAAAAGATAAATTTATTGATTCAAGAATAACATTTGAAATGGTAGAATGAATTACTTGCAATGTACACAGTGCCATTTAGTAATAAAAACTATACCAGACAGAATCCCTTTAATCAAGTAGCAAGAAATGTTCTAGCTTGAACACCTAGAATACTACGATACAATACAATATATACGCTAAGCAACACATTACAATCACTTGTCAGTGCAGTTTTCTGCCTAGTTCTCCTTGAGTACTTTAAAGAAGAAGCTAATCATAGCAATGGCTATATCCTATTCACAGGGCCCACATACCTGCCTTGGCTTTATCGATGCCTTATGCTTTGACAGCTCTAGAAAAAAAATCTTTCATCCTTTCTTTAGAACCAACAGCAAAAAAATTCCTTTTATACACCAAGGAGGGGTTTTTTGAAAAACATATTGACTATAGTAAGTAACACAGGGAACACAAACTAGATATGCATAGCTTTCTATTGCTTCCCTGCAGTTACACATCTGTTCAGACTCCTGAATTCTAATATAGCCTTAAAAAGACGTGACTTTCCTTTACATTCAAAACGATAAGGATGTTGGAAATCTCCTTGGCCTTCTGTGACCTGAATAAAAGCACTTACCCTACGGATCCATTCCGTCATGTGGTAAAGCAGGGTGTTGGTGATGTAAAATATTCTTGTATTTCACAATATATAGATTTCCCAGCAGGGGGTACATTACCACTTTATTATGTTGACAGCCCTTGTAATCAGCACTTACACCCTTGTCAGCTCTACGAATGTATTCTACTCACTTTCAGTACTTAGATTAAGTGCTACTTACACGGATACATCACTGTGAGCATATTTCAGCTGGATATGGGTTTTTAGTGACTTGCTATCATTTTCAGTATTTGTCATCTGTTAAATTATAGATGGGCCAAAGTGCATTACCATTGGCAGGCTGGAGGGTTATTTAATCTCCGTAGTCTTTCTTGGGATAAAATGGGCAAATTATATTTAAAAACCAATTCGTTTTCTTTCAGTCTAATACAGTAA
This sequence comes from Xenopus borealis, assembly GCA_024363595.1. Taxonomy (NCBI): domain Eukaryota; kingdom Metazoa; phylum Chordata; class Amphibia; order Anura; family Pipidae; genus Xenopus; species Xenopus borealis. Next base: position 12,423,016 of record CM044432.1, on the reverse strand, counting down.
AATTGGCTATTTTTGTTGTGCCCGATACAGACATGGCAAGGGCAATTAGCAGAAGTCTAAAGCCATGAAAGCAATTCAAGTCAGTATAAACACCCAAACAATATAACTATAATTTGCACGAGGAAAGACTCTCTATACACTAAGTCAAAAATGAAAGCCCATATTGCACCTTCAAAAAATGTTATGGTCGACTATAATAAACTTAATTTATGGAGGCTACAAATTATAAACATGCTTTTAGCATAGAGATGTATTTCCTTTATAATTTAAACCACTCACCCACCAAAACTTTGACCTACTGTAGGTGTATATATGTACACCAGGTCCCATGCTTAAGGGTTCACATATACTTTAACCAAGGACGGATCTTTAACAAGAGAACGCTCTTACCAAATATGAGGAGTGGTCCAGGAGCATTGCCCCAAAGCCGCAGCTGAACTGTAATCGAAGAATGATGGCAAGCACTCCATAGAGTGCTCATAGAATAAAACGATGAACTTTATTTCAGCATATACATATCTTTGGATGTGAAACGCGTCAGGACATGGATGTTTTTTTAGTTCATAGTTGTATTTTTCGAAAGACTCTCTATGCCTTATGCTATAACAAAGCAATAAATATGTTTCCATAATATCAGGGGCAGAGTTTGTTTTAGGTTGCGTAACTATATAGGAGGCAATAAAACATTAGCTTTTAGTGCAATGACGACACACAGGAAACATATTAGGCCATTACAGATAAACCTGGAAGATAAATAACGGTTGGACTTGCAGAATCCAGCTTAAAGGGGTTGCTCACCTTTGAATCAACTATACTGAATTAAAGGGGGCCTGTCACCATGCTAAATAAATCCAACAGTAAATCTAAATTGCTTTCTTTTGGGCTTGTCTATAAAAATAAACGTTATTTACATAATATAAATTATTTAAATTGTGTTTCCTTCAGTCTTCAATTCACAATCACAGCAAGCAAGCAGGTGCCATTTTGTAGACACTGTTATTAAGGGAAACTTTGCATCATGCCAAAATCTTGTTTATGAGCCAGAATGGGGGGCCTGATGCGTATACCCATGCACTGGTTATGCAATTAGATGGTGAGGAGGGAGGGGCAATGTGAGGAGTACAATAAAATATAGGAAGTGAAGAATGGAGAGTGAAAGTAATTGCCTACCCTGCTCCTATGATTAAGGGATACACTCCCGAAACGCGTTAGGCATTGTACAGCCAGCTGCCAATAGAGCCTTGTCCAGAAGTGCAGTCCATTCTTCTAGTTTTCCCTGCCCCTATGCCTAAGGCTGTATGATTGACAGCTTAAATTTGTAAATATCTTTATCATGGGCAATGATGTGTCTCCATGGTTCCATATTGTGTAATTTGCCAATGGACATAGCAGACATTGTGGCTAAAGAATTGGTGCACATCATTTAGGAAGTGATGCCAACTGGACATTTTCAGCACAACTCAACTTCCTCTGGTCAGAGGAGGCAGTAAGGACTTTGGACCAGTGTGGGACTGGGACACCAGGGGCCCATGCAAAAACCTTAGACCAGGGGCCCACACTCAGTACTAATATTCTTCATCTCCTCAATCAAACTCTATTCTCCTAGTTTATTTTCTTTACATACTATAATCAATTATTCTATCTATTTAGCCTCTTTGTTCTCATAGGAATAGGGAATGGCCATGAAATAAGCCAAAAGTTTAGCAGCATGAGGGCCCACTGACGCCTTGGTCCATGGGGAGTTTTCCTGGTGTTCCGGTGGGCCAGTCCGACACTGCTTTGGACTGTTCCACAGGTAGTAGTTGTGGAGACACCATTAAATTTAAAAAATGTTGGGCTGGTCCAGTGCCTAGCAGGCCAGTGGAACATCAAGCAAATGGACTTGAAATGCATCAGTATCACTTTAAGAATAACATAGCTGCCAAGTCATTTTGCATGACCTCAGGAGTACCCTATAATTTCTGACATGCAGACGCTAAAGCGCTGTAACAGCAGTTATACTAATGTATTTCCGATAAGGAACCAACGCAAATGCTTATTATATTGGAGACATACAAATATATGTGTTATTTTGCAGAAGACAATACAAAATCAAAGGTAATGGCAGGAAATGCCTTTTCACTCACACCGAGCCATTACTAACTATAGGCAATTTATCATCTATTAATTTTCATTGCTGCCAGGCCATTGGAAAGGATCCAGTAAGCCTTTCTTCTTGTCTAGAATAAAGTCCTATACAAATCACTATCGCTTTAAGCAGCACAGTATAATGGAGCTTTATTTCAGACAATCTTTTGTGAATACAGATGGTTTAGCCCCTGACAGCACAGCTGAGATGTGTATTGTACACCATGTATTGCTAGGGCAGTAATGGATGACAAAATAATGGCTATTCAGAAACTTAGAAACAAAGTAGAAATGGAATACCCCCACTAGATAAGGTAGCAGAGTAGTGCTGGCATTAGCCTTAAATCTACCGTGTTGCTTATTGGAAGATACAAACAATGCCTTTTTAATGGTTAAGGGATGAGAGAATGGCAGACAAAGGGGGAAATGTTGTACCTTATAATAGAAAATAGTTATGGCTTCTTTCTGGAACCTCTTCCTGTTTGAGAATGTTGTGTAGGGGTTAGTGATGACAGATTAAATACGTTTCGCCACTGGTGATTACATTTGTGAAACTGCGGCAAAAATTCACAGGTGAAAATTTGACCCATCAAGAAATAATTGTTGCATGTGACTATTTTAATGTCCACGCCTATTCTGACGTGCATGGAAATTATTCTGATGTCCAATGACTAATACGTTTGGACAAAATAGGCGTACGTCAAATTGTCATGGCGTTGCGGGCCTCAAAATTGTCACACCCATCAAAATTGTTGTAGTCACCAAAATTGACACAGTTGCCAAAATTCACGTTTAGCAAATTGTAGCTTTTTTCTTTTTCGACGAAACTTGTGAAAGTATATGTAGTCTTTGACGTGTCTCATGGAGATACTTTTACTAAACTGCGTCTTTTTTGGGTCAGCTGTTTTTGCCAAAATCCCCCAAGAAAAAAAAGAACAGCTTTTCTGGGATTTATTTTGCGACAAAACAGTGACAATTCCGAATCTGAAAATACTCTAGCTAAAACCGGTCGAAATCATGTAGAAGTCAATGGCAGATGTCCCTTTTTTAACTCGAAGATGTTTCTTTGCTTCATGGTTTTTGAGGTTTTTGGGTGTTTTAGACGCTTGTTTTTGTGCAACAGCATGAAAAAGTCACAGTTATCGTGGGATAAGTTGAAAAAGTGTGAAAAAAAAAAATTAGGAAAATTCTACATTCAGTAAATTTACCCTTAAACAATACAGACAATATTCTGGAACTAGCTTTTCAAGTTATGCCCTTCTTGTCAATTTATAATCCTACTTTGTGGCACCAGTTTGGATAAGGTTTTTGCAGACCAGTGCAGGTTTCCACTGACACCTCTGGAAACCCATTCTGTATGAGCCGTACTTTGTGCATGGGGTTATTGTCCTGTTCCTGTGTCAGCTAGATAATAAAGTGAGGTTCATATAGAATGGGTTTCCAAAGTTGGGTGTATTCAAACTTATGAGAAAGTTTAACTCCCTAGAATGTGGCCTGAACAGAGACAGGAGTTTTATGTCCAGATATGACTTTAACTAATGATATGATACCGAGAAGAAAACACAGGCAAGGACAATCTGCATCTTAAAGACATTTTCCTTAAGGTGCTGGCTGTACTAGTGCTTGCTTCCTTGGCTAAAGCTAAAGTCTTCACCCTTGGGACTTATCAATATCTGGGCTGGATTATTCTCTTTTCTCTACAGGTCACTATTCCCATTTTCAGTGTGTTACAATCTGGTAAGGGAATGTGAAGTGGATAAGTTCTGGTCCCTCATGCTATCCAACCCAGAGGAACTCTTAACTGTATCTTCACTTTTTTAGTTTCCAATTCCTAATTATGCACTGTTGTGTTAACCTTACCCCACTCTGTCTTAGTCTAGTTCAAACTATTTGACCTGACTGAATCCAGACCCCTGAACTATTTACAACCCACTCTAATTACTTTTATTACCTTCTACAAGTTATCTCTGCCTATCTGTAACTTTCTAATTCATTGCCCATAAACCCTTTTTCAGTGATCTATTTGTGTATATATATATATATAATGTGCCTTTTCAATGTTCATTTGTATTTTGCCTGACAAAGGGGCCTGTGTGCTCTGAAAGCTTGCAATTGTTACTTATTCAGTTAGCCAATAAAAGGTATCACCAAACTTTACATTTTATACAAAGTTGGGTGTGGAAGACTTGAGTGGCCTGCACAGAGCCCTGATCTCACCTTAACTGGGGAATGAACTGGAACACCAGCATCATATGGATGGAAACAAATTCCACCAACAGTCCCACAATAACTAGGCCAAATTCATATTATAACCCTTGGTTTGGGAGCAAGACGGTAGACCTGCTGGTGTCCTGATTCTTCTGGCCAAATACAATGAGCATTTTTTTAGATGGGAATTCTAATTTCTGTAGAAATAACATTGCTTGACTTAAAGTTTATGCTTATGGTAGAAATACGTAATGTGTGTAACTTAGTGTTTGGTTTCTATTTTTTATTCATATAATGTAAAGGTTTTTTTTTATTATTATTATTTTTTTTTAATATGTCTTAAAACTGGCCTTTGACAGCTCTAACAACCTGTCAACTTGTTAAATGTCAAAATTAAAAAAAAAATTCAACAAGCATTCAAGATCTCATTTCACATGTGCAATAAGACTTGCTTTGTTACATAGATTTGGGGGCATTGTTCACTAAACTTGAATAAAGTAAAACATTAACAAAGGCTGCAATTGTGGTTTTTGGAATAAGGCAATTTTTTCGGGCTTTGGCATGTAAATATCAACGTAGGAACTTATTTGATGTAAGGTTTTTGTTGTTATTAACTCAATTTTTGCTTGCATTAATAAGGTCAGATTCTGAAAGATGGAAGCATTACAGCAGAGTAGAATGTAGAACATTTTCCCTTTGCCTCGGCACCTAACTCTTGGTAATACTAATCCCTAATACATTTGTTTTGCTCAACTCTTTAGACCATGTTAAAAATGATTTAATATAGCACTGACACATTGCAGATTTTTTAGAGGAACATGTCAGTATCAATTTCAAAACTTACCTAGTAATATTCATACTTTCATACCTTGGGGGCAGTGGCATAACTAGATATTAACATACCGCCCAACTGTCCTGTTTTCTGTGGGACAGTCCTGGTTTTGACAGTTCAGCCTGCAGTCCTGGGTTTCTTTAACTGAAATGTCCTGACTTTCTATCTCCTGCACTCGAGAAAAAGATAAAAAGTTAGTGAAACTCGATTAAAATAAGAGGCTTTTTGGCAGAAAGCCCAGAACTGCCAGCAGCTGCACTTGTATACTTTTGTAAGATAATGTAAGATATGCAAAGTAGCAATTGCAACTATTTCAGATAAGCAGGTCTCTTGGGAGAACCAGTTCAAAGGGCAATTCACTTTTGCTCCTACAAGGATTGTAGTAGGGAGTAGCTCTCCCCTAGGCTCTGAGGTGGTAGCTGGATAGGTCAATCAGGCTTAACATTTATTCTCCCTGATCATTCCACTGCATGTGATGCAGACCCTGCCTGGGCATTCCATCTTAAACTTGGGTGTGACATCTTGCTGCCTAACTGTCCTGGCATTTTAAAATCTTGTCATCCTTTGCCTCTGTGGATTTTGTGAGCTGTGGATCATTTGTTCTGGGCTAATAAACTAGTTCTGCTTTGTTGCTCTCCTGGCTACTTGTTGTTGTTGCAAGAACCTCCTGGTGTTCTTTCTTTGCCTTTAAGCACAGTAGCCTATGTAAGTTGAAGTTCATCTACATTGTCCCTTCATAACTCTGAATTAGAGAAGGTCTCGTCTGTCATGTTAGAGTCCAATGTAACCCATGCTCTATTGCTATAACTGGACATTGCTCCTCTTGGTCTAATATAGTTCAAAATGGTGTTAAAATATTTATTGAAATTAATTCTAGGCCTAATGGGGCCATTGTACCTCCTGGGTCCCCCTGAAGAGTATGCTTCCTCTGTAGTTATGCCCCTGCTGAGGGGGGGGGGTGGGGGGACAGGACAAATTCCTAATATGCTAGAGCACCAGTATCAAAGGTGTCTCTAGCCTATCCGGTCTTTGTCCTATCCCCTCCAAGACCCATATCACAGGTTCGACAGCAATGGAAGAAGGCATGCTGAAGTGTGGCATGTAGTGATGTGCAGGTCGGGTTTTTCCCGAACCAAACCCGACTCTAACCCGCCCTCCCTTAGCCTACATCCGACTTCTGGTTCCTTTTATAGGAATGTCATCCGCATGGCTATAAAGCCAGAAGCCGAAATCCAGCATTTGAAGGTGTCGGGTCCCGTGGGTTTTGGGCTCGCCGGCACAACAATATTGGTGAAAAAATTCAGTGAAACGAGTCGCGGCACGTTTTCGTTGTGTTGCATCGCTTTCGTCACGCGTCGCTTTCGTTGCATCATAAACGACGCACGACTTGTTTTTTTTCACGAATTTTCGCTGGCGTTTCGTAAATTCGCCACGAATTAGCCCCTGGCGAATAAATTCGCCCATCACTACTGGTCATGGATTTCCACTAGGATTTCTAATATCCTCATATTTTACAACTGGGGGAGCATTATTTTTTTTAAACTTCATACATTTCAATTCATGAGACAATTACATCAACAATCATCAATTTCTGATGACATCATTCAGCCATTGTTACATATTGTGCAGGATATTCATGGCTCTCGTATATTATAATCTGGGGTGATTCAGATATCACCGTTTGAGGCGGCCTTCAATATAATTATATTAATAATATACAAGTGTTTGCCTGTTCCTGAATTTATACCATGTATAATTTACATTTTATTATATATGTAATGTCAATTCTTCTAACTGGGGACCTTGCATTACAAATCACAGGATGTTCCCATGCAGCCTACGTTTCTTTTAATGAAGGTATTTGCCGCTGGCAAGTACATAGCTGCCTTCAATCAGGCACAATGAGAGAGATGGTGAATGTGAGCAGAGATTCCAGTGCAGAGTACTGGATTTAATATACTGTATATGAAAGTGTTATTACACTTAGCATGGAAATTATGATTAGTGCCACCACATGTAGCACCCCACGGTCCAAAACCATTTACTACAATTGTGTAAGAAATGTATGAATTCCAGTCTTCCTAAATTCGAATTTCCCTAGAAATTCACGAAAATAGCGAAATTGGAAAGTTCACTATAAATTCGTGAAATGTTACTGTTTTTCACGAAAAATTCATGAAATTCGAACTACTTCACTATAAATTCTTGAATTTCAAGCAATGTCACTATAAATGAGTGAATTTTGAACTGTTTCACTAAATTTGTGACATTCAAACGTTTTCACTATAAATTCGTGAATTTCGACTGAATTTCAAACAATTTCACGAAAAATTCGTGAAAACCGACTATTCCTACAAAATCATCTACTGCTGACATTGTGAAACATCACCAAGCCAAATGCAAGGCTTATACTGACAGAAAACGTGGTGCAAGAGAAGTGCACTTGCAGCCTGGATCTTTAGTCAGAATTAAGAAACCAGGAATACTGAAACATGGACAATCTAAATTTACTACACAACTTGAAGTGAGACACCAGCGAGGACCATATACATATGAACGGTCTGATGGACGCATATGGAATGCAAGTTGTCTTGTTCCTACTAGATATGACTTTGCAGAAGCTCCATTTGACAAAGGACATTTTCCTATTCCTGATGCCAACTGCAATAGGCCTGAAGAAAGTGAACCTATAAGGTGTACTGAGAGTATCAGAAAACCACCTGCATGGAACAAGGACTATGTCATGTGAAGAATGTATATATTGCTTTATGATGCATTGTTGTTATTTATTACATTTGCCCAAATGCTTTCCTACTATAAGGGGAATATGTGGTGTTTATACAAAAGGCCTGTAGATGTCACTGTGCACATGAGTTATACTACGCATACACTGTACCTTCTATACTGTTTAAGGTGCTAGAATTTATGTTACTGTTGTGTAATGGCTGCATGAACCTGCTAATAAAGCATTTTTATATTCTGCTCATCCTCAGCTACCAAAACACAACACTAATATAGTTAGCTAGCCAAAAATGTAATGTATAAAGGCTGGAGTGACTGGATGTCTCACATAATAGCCAGAACACTACTTCCTGTTTTGCAGTTCTCTTGATTTCCACTGATTGTTTACCAGGCAGTAACCAATCAGTGACTTGAGGGGGCCAAATGGGACATAACTGTTGCTTTTGAATCTGAGCTGAATGCTGAGGATCAATTGCAAACTCACTGAACAGTTATGTCCCATGTGGCACTGACTAGCTCAGAGTTAGAGAGCTGAAAAGCAGGAAGTAGCGTTCTGTTCTGTTCTGACATCCAGTCACTCCAGCCTTTATACATTACATTTTTGGCTAACTAACTATATTAGAAACATTTTTTATTTTGCACAGACTATTTACCCAGTTTTTATTGTCACACTGAACTGTTCCTTTAACTGCACCCAATTCTGACAAGTGAACTGCAGCACATGCTTCCTAAAATTAATCTAAAATCAATTTATGTGACACAGTTTCATCTGGGAAGAAATGCTGGATGGGATTCATATCTTGACAGAGGTTGGATGTGATACAAAAGAAACAGCTGCTCATGGAGAAGAGTCACCCAGGCTTCCCAGTTAGGCCTGTGGAACACGGCTGATGGAATGACCTACCCCAGCATTCTACTTCCGTAACAGCTGGGCCCTGTGCTATAACTGGGAGTGTTGGTTGGTCAATGGAGCGGATAATATGTTAACAATGAGCAGGATAAGCTTTAGGTTGAAATTGGGCTTTACACAGGTTCTAAGATGGGATCTGGCAGCAGAAATAAATTTTCCAGCAAAAAAGACAAAATCATTTATAAATTCAGAGAGTGCAATTTTTGGAAGCATTTACAGGGGAATTTAATAAAAGTCAGTAACGGGAAAACTATTTGCAATGTGAAAAGTTATGCCTTTGCGCAAACAAATTTAGCTTTGTGTGAATTTAATATACAGTAGCATTTGCAAACCCGGAAATTGTTTAGCAACCATCTCCAAAAGTGGAAGACCGTTTGCAAATTTTATAGTTTGTGCCAATGCGCAGTAAATGTAATAAAACTTCTTACTGAAAAAGTTGTTCTGTTTGTGCCAAAAGATTACGACACCTTCAAGCACATCTTAAGAGTGTGCAAATAAAATTCGCAATGCAATAACCGTTTAAGGAACAATATTACATTGCGAGATGTGGATTTTTATTCTTATGGGTGCACATTTTTTTTTCTTTGTGACTTTAATTACATTCCTTTCAGTCTTTTTTTGTGTTTTTTTTTTAATACTCACAATGCAGTATGAGTGCACATATTTACAACTTGATGCAAATTGCAGTCAAAATTTTCAGAGTGGCAATTTCATCATTACCTGTGTGCAGCATATAAAGTAACACCAAAAAATGAAAGGAATGACAATATCATGCACTGTTGTGCCATGGGGCAGCCATTCAAGCACAGGATACACAGTAGATAACAGATAAGTACTACTATAGTTTATATAAACAGGCTGCTGTGTAGCCATGGGGGCAGCCATTCAAGCACAGGATACACAGTAGATAGCAGATAAGTACTACTATAGTTCATATAAATAGGCTGCTGTGTAGCCATGGGGGCAGCCATTCAAGCACAGGATACACAGTAGATAACAGATAAGTACTACTATAGTTTATATAAACAAGCTGCTGTGTACCCATGGGGGCAGCCATTCAAGCACAGGATACACAGTAGATAACAGATAAGTACTACTATAATTTATATAAACAAGCTGCTGTTTAGCCATGGGGGCAGCCATTCAAGCACAGGATACACAATAGATAACAGATAAGTACTACTATAGTTTATATAAACAAGCTGCTGTTTAGCCATGGGGGCAGTCATTCAAGCACAGGATACTCAGTACATAACAGATAAGCTCTGTAGTATACAATGGGATTCTTCAGAACTTATCTGTTATCTGCTGTGTATCCTGTGCAGGCGAATGGCTGCCACCATAGCTATACAGCATCAGCAGTCCTCTATAGATAAATTACAGTACCTAGGCTCAGTTTGCCTTTATATATATTTTAAGGCCAGAAACAGACCTAAAGGTGCCTATGGAAAGAGAATGAAAATAAGAGAGAACTGCTTGACTTGAATTGGCGTGACCGCTACTTATGCAGACTCTCCCCTTCCTTCCAAATCATGATGAGAATCAAATCCGCATTTAATATGATGATCTTGAGAGCAGCAAAAGATAAATATCTTGAAGGCACCTGTTTTATCCCCCCCCCCATATGTAACTATGGTATGTGCTTATAACAAAGCACAGTCACAGTGGATTGTTTTTCTACATTGGTTGCATTTTTATCTATCCTCAGATTAGAATCCTCAGAGTAGCTTAATGTCAAGTGTTTCAATGTGTCGGCTGATACCTCCTGAGTGCAATTTTAAGTAAACATATTTCAGTGATTACTGTGAAATGTAATAAAGTTGAATGCATTTCAGCCTTCTTTTGGTACCTTAAGGAATCGCATGCTTCTTGAGATTTTCCATCACGCCATCATTTATAACCGAGGACATTTATTTAGTTTAGTCTTTACTTGAGCTTTGGGCTTGATATAGGCAAGATGTACGGTGATATTCTCTTCTTTTTTTGTTCAAAATTGGATTTTAGCCGAGTAAACAAGAAGGTACCATGAAAACGGCAACAGTGATTTCTTTGTTTGCTTCAGTGGGCTAGCACAGCCGGTGTAATCTGTTTATTTAAAATGATATAAATGGGCCCATTACCCTTGTGTACTCAAAGATCCCAAGCTGCACAAGTGTTAACAATGTAAAGAAAATTGACTTTTAAAGAAGGCAGAAGATAGGCAACATTACTCCTCACTTGTGGATCTGTTTCTACCGGCTCAGGCATTAAACATCTGTTCCCAAGCCTGCAACGTGACTGAGACTCTCCATAAGTTTCCCTTGGTTCAAACTCATATGGGAAAATAAAAAAGAAAAGTGAAAAGCAAATGGGGGAATGAGTGCAGCATCCAAAGCAGCCATATGGTATCACAAATTAATCTCTGCAACAAGGAAATGATCTGTTGCCTGTAACACACAAATGTTAGAATGGGGTGTGAATGAACTGGAAGAGAGAATGGGAGGGCGAATTTGGGGGGGAGTAGTTAAAGGAAAACTATACCCCGAAAATTAATTTTTGAGCAACATATAGTTTATATCAAAGCAAGTGACATATTAAAGAATATTACTTACCTGGTATATATATTTAAGTAAATATTTCCCTTTTACATCTCTTGCCTTGAACCACCATTTCATGATGGTCTGTGTGCTGCCTCAGAGATCACCTGACCAGAAATATTTCAACTCTAACTGTAAAGGGAAGAAGTGTTGAAGCAAAAGACACAACTCTGTCTGTTAATTGGCTCTTGTGACTAGTGATGGGCCGTTTCGCGAATTTCTCTAGAAATTCGCAAAAAATTCGGCGAAGCGAATCTCGGGAGATTCGCCCATCACTACTTGTGACCTAACTTTATAGTTTGTTTGGTATGTTTGTGTGCACCGTTGGATCCTAGGATCCCAGGAGGCTGTCCTTATTTTTTAAAATGGGTATTTTCTATTTATGATTACCCAATGGCACATGCTACTAAAAAGGTGTATTATTATGAAAATGGTTTATTTACATGAAGCAGGGTTTTACATATGAGTTGTTTTAGGCAATATCTGTTTATAGAGACCTACGTTGTTCGGGTGGTATAGTTTTCTTTTAATGCCTGGTGGGGTGGATTCCCCTTTAAGTTTTTGTTGTTAGTTCCTTTAACCAGCTGCACATCATAAAAAATTAAAAGCAAAGCAACTTCGCTGATCTTGTCCCCACAGTTACCATGCTTCCATTTGTTTTAACAGCCTTGTTACCCATTGATTAATCATTATTATCTATTGCTGGAGATAACTTTGCTGAGACATGCATCTCTATATTAGCAGATCTGGCGGCTAAGCAAAGAAATCAATCCATTCCTTTAGCACATGAATAAAGATTGGTTTGCTCAGGAAAAACTAAAGTAAACATTATAATCTCACTTCTCCCATCTCAGCGATCCATATCTTCTCGGATGTCTGCTACCATATGAGAACATTTCTTTTTAAAAATGTACTTTATAATGTATTTTCTTGAATGTGTCCTTTCAAGAGCAACAAAAAAAAATTGTCCTTGTAAATAATTTTCCCTTTTTTGGTTGTTTGGATGAAATTTCAAAAGAAATCAAACACTTTCTGGAAAATCTGCACTCTTTATTCAAAGACACGTAGAGACAGGAGCATTTCAGCAGGACTTCAATCAATGCGCATTGACACAGTTGAGTTAAATACCCGGCATGAGGGTATCACGCTGTTTTCTGAATTATGATGTGATTCTCAGACGTTTTAGCCTCCTGTTACTGCCTGGGAACAGCCTAGATTTTGGTATATGAAATCATTTTTTGAAAAGTCTTTCCGCAAAATTTTTATTCTAGCATTTTTAAAAAATTAGGGATGATACAAAACAGGGGTGCCTAACCCGGATATCAAACAGGCATCTACAGTTCACAAATGGGAAAAGAGACTGAATATGACCAGTGGAATGGATTCAAATATATTCCAATCGCAGTCAATTCTCTAAATGCATTACCCACCAAGAAACGTCAAGGAAAATTATATAATTTTATATGACTGGTATATTACTCCAAAGAAAGTACACTGTATTTATAAAAACTTGCCTAATACCTGTTGGAGAGGCTGTCACCAAAAAGGAGATATATTACATATATGGTGGGAATGCCCTAAACTGCATCCATTTTTGGCACAATTGGAATCCTACTTTAAAACATCTTGGGACTTACAAATACCCATCACTTCTGCATTAGTCATATTGGGACTAATACAACCAGACATACCAAAAGCATTCCATACAATTATTAATCATGTAAAATATGTGGCTTGACAACTCATAGCTAGGAAATGGAAAACTGTAGAAATTACCTCTATTCAACAGACAAATATGGAACTTGACTTACATTATCAATATGAAAAAACATCTGCACTAGCCACTAATACCACAAGGAAATTCTATAAAAACTGGGAAAAATGGTGAGTTACCAGACATACAGCCTTGGTCTAAGTTTTGTGATGTGACTGTGTTCTAGGAGCACATACCCCCCTCCCTCCTTCCCCCTCTTTTAAAGTTTTCTTTCCTTACTTTTATGTTTTCTGAGCAAATGCTCAACTGTTAAACTAAAATTTGAAAACAAGAAAGAAACACACTGCACAAAAAAAAAAATTAGGGGTGATAACAGTATTATATACCAGTTTACAAGACAATCATTTAACGCTCAAGGAAAGAAGTCAATCAAATACTTGCCTCTAGCTGATTTGGCTTCCACTCAATTAAACTGGGCAATCTTCATGTTGGATTACTCACTTAGGGGCATATTTATCAAAGGTTGAATTTAAAATTGATGGGAATTTTATTTTACTCTAAAAAATTTGAATGTACTCACAACTCGAATGGTAGGTTATTTATGAAAAAATGTAAATGTCTAAAATATGATCGAAAGGGAAAAACCCGAAAATTTGATTTAAAAGAAACTGTAATCTAATTTTCCTCTGGAAAAAACTTGAATGTCAGGAAGGCAATTAACATCTTCAAATGGGCCATTTACTTGTAAATTAATTTGGCTTTTAGGTGACAAATGTTTGAATTAGAAATGTTTCAATAGTTGAGGACTGATAAGCCTCACATTCGGATTTACATTCGAGTTTTAAATTCGAATTTGTAAGTTTTGACACAAACATTTTTTGAAAATTACCATTCCAACCTTAATAAATCTGCCCCATGGCTCCAGACAAAGCATTTATGAGTCTCTTGTTTGAAAGAAAACATCTCAATTATTATCATGGTTTACTAGACCTGGGCAAGATTTTAGCTGTTTATTATATCACTGTGATTTTTTTTCTGAGACATTTGCAGTTAAAAGAATGATGTTGATTTTTTTTATTACATTTTTAAAAAATGTATTAGAATCCTTCAATGGAAAATAAATAAATGGGGGTGTATTTTCAGCAATCCAGCTATTTTATTTTTAATGTTTTTTTTTCAGATATCAAATTTGAAAAAAGGGAAGAAACAATGTGATTTCCATTGCAAGATAATATGACCATGTTCCTCAAATTTGTTTGTCACTATGCTTACAAAACATAATTCTGTAGTTGGAAAAAATTATTTAATCTGAAAATTAAAAAAAACAGACTCCCGTCATTGAATGAAAGTGAAAGGTTGCAAAGAAATTGCATTTTATTGTTTAACATTCTGAAGTTGAAAAAGATCAGATGGTATAAAAATATTGCCATAATTCTTTATTTATAAAACTTTAAATTCTAGAATAATGTTTCATTATCAGTGTTTAACAATGCTGACATCCTCTATGGCCAAAATATATTTAAATTCATTTGGATTAGAATTTGCAAAATCCTGCAATTTCCCATGGGAGCATGAAACACTTCCTTAGGGCAAAACAAGAAGAAAATAGTTTACTACCTCCTTAATGTTTTTGCCAACGTTATTAAAATACTATTAAAACAATGAAATTCATGTAAAATCTAATGTTTTTACTAGATTTCTATCACTATACTGACCATTAATTCAGTATTTCTTCAACTTGGACATTTTTAAACAAGTGAATTGCTTGAGTAATGAAGGTTTCTGATTACTTTACCACTTTATAAATATGACCCAGAATTGAATAAACAGCAAGAATTCTATTACATTTTTTATAAGATTTTATTTTTGCATGTTTTCAGTTACAAAAAAATAGAAAAATAGAGAGAAAGAAACAGAGAGGGAAAAAAGTAAGTCTAAGGTACATATTATAAATATTCAGTCATGAAAGTCTCACAACTTGAATGGAATGTTATTTGTAAAAAAAATTGAACTTCTAAAATACAATTGAATGGAAATGGCCTGAAAATTTGATTTGAACGAAATTTTGAATCGAATTTTCCCCTAAAAAAACTTGAATATTAGGAAGGCTAGTAACATCTTCAAATGGGTCAGCTGACCTCTGCCATTGACTGGTAAATGAATTTGGCAGGTTTTAGGCAACTCAAATTTAAAGTGAAGATCTTGCGTTAGGAAGGTTTCTTTGTACTTTACCACTTTATAAATAGGACCCAGAATTTAATAAACAGCACAAATTATATTACATTTTTGATAAGATTTTATTTTTGCATGTTTTCCGTTACAACAATATATGTAGAGAGAAAGGAAACAGAGAAAGGAAAGTAAAGCTAAGGAACACATTATAAAGATTCAGACACAAGAGTATTCTACATTTTGCAAGTCCAGCCAGTTACCCCATACGGCATGGAATTTCCCCAGACAACCTAATGCTAGGTAGGTCAGTTTCTGACTTGGAAAGGAACCAGTAACCAATGTTTGCCAAAATTGTAGGGGAGGGGTATCCTGAGACTTCCAGTACAGTAGTAGATCAGCTGTAGACAACATAGTCTGGAGTAGGAGCGGAGTTGTATGTCACCTGTTAATCCGAGT
>CM044432.1:12372357-12383330 GCA_024363595.1 Xenopus borealis | reverse complement strand
TTTATGTCACTTCTTAAATAACAGAGATCTCAGGGACTCCTGTGCGGTGCATTCAAACAAACATTTGTTCTATTTTAAACGCTTCCAATTTCTCACAGGAACACAGGACAAGCTGTGATTTTGTTTTCAGATGGCTACCTCACAATTATCTTGTAGGGGGAAAGAAACAGAATGATTTGATTAAATTATCTAAAGTCAAATAAATGAATGCAGAAGGAGGCTCTATTCAGTGCAGACGTTATGGAGATTTTCCTCCCTCAAAAATGCATTAACTACCCCCCCCCATTAGGGATGACGCGAACCGCGGCAAAAATGTTCGCGAACATATTCGCGAACTTGCGACAAAACGCGCGAACGGTTCGCGACGTTCGCGAACCCCATAAACTTCAATGGGAAAGCGAACTTTAAAAGCTAAAAAAGACATTTCTGGCCAGAAAAATGATTTTAAAGTTGTTTAAAGGGTGCAACGACCTGGACAGTGGCATGCCAGAGGGGGATCAAGGGCAAAAATGTATCTGAAAAATCAAATAGTCGCAGCCACTGAAGCACAGAAAAAATACGCCATATAAATGCTGAAAATAGTCGCAGCCACTCAAGCACAGAAAAAATACGCCATATAAATGCTGAAAATAGTCGCAGCCACTGAAGCACAGAAAAATATGCCATATAAATGCTGAAAATAGTCGCAGCCACTGAAGCACAGAAAAAATATCCCATATAAATGCTGAAAATAGTCGCAGCCACTGAAGCACAGAAAAAATACAGGTCAATTTATGACAGTTGTTTGTTTACCTAACCTAAAATGTCCCTGAAATCCCTGCAGACTTCTGTCCCTCCAATACAGAGCAGTATCAAGCAGATTACTAGCCAGCAAACTTACTATCAACTGTCCCTGAAATCACTAACAGCTCTCTCCCTACACTATCTCTTCAGCACACACAGACAGATTGAAAAAAAGCTGCAGGGCTTCAGTTTTTATAGGGAAGGGGAGTGGTCCAGGGGGTGTGGGGGTGGTCCAGGAGGGAGAGCTTCCTGATTGGCTGCCATGTATCTGCTGGTCTGGGGTGAGACGTTCGCGAATATTTTGCGAGCGCGAACGGCGGATGTTCGCGCGAACAAGTTCGCGTGCGAACAGTTCGCGCCATCCCTACCCCCCATTACTGTTTGGATCACTTCTCTCTAAAACAAGAGTTCAGTTTGGTCCCAAATCATGGATCTAGAACTTGAAGGTCCATTAGAGTTGCATTAACTGCTTATTTTCTTTTCTTTATGCCTAAGTCTGAGCTTACTGAAGGTTACCTTATTGTGATATCTCACTTTACATGGCAACCATAGGATTCTTCTTCATTAGGAAAACTTTGGAACTCGGTTAAACAAAAGAGTAGTTCATAAATGGGCCAGATATGCACGCTAGCATCAAAAACAACATGCGGTATGGTGGAAATACTAATGATGGGGTGTCTCCCCTCTGTCTTCATCACTGGATGAGTAGTTTAGGCAGAAGAGCTCCAGATGAAATTTAGAGAGGACCAATGAGTTGCATTGTCACTTGATAGAGTAGAATTATGTTTGACTGCTCAGAGTAATTGCACCTCTTTTGTTGACTGTGTATCAGAAATCCTGGTGATCTCAGGCAGGACACCATAAATTTTAAGGCCATTTATCTCAGATAAGTCAAATGGAGCAGAAGGTTCATATGAGGCTAAACTGTAATCCATAATGCACAGAGCTGCAGAAACAACTAATGTTTCTTGAACCAAATAAGTATTTTCAATATTTCAGGTACAGTGGAGCACACACTGACTTCTCTTCACATTTGCACATCACAGGTTAGTAGCTCAAGACACAGAATCCCCTACCAACTTTAGTCTCTATTCTTGTTAAGCTTCACCTGGGGTACTATACCACACTATATCTCTTTGGTGGAGTAAAGGCTATTCTTTGTAGATATCATGTCTATCTCGCCACTAATAGGAGTGTGCTATGAAAGGATTTACTATTAACTGCCGATACCTCTTTCAAGGGGTCACCTTCCCTAACTTCATTAAGGGTGCTCCTTTCCTTAGGCCACTAAACTTCTTAGTGTGGCCTCCACAAGTACCCAACCATATCTGTGCCCAATGTAGTGCACCCGTAGCTGTAGCTTTAGCTGTGGAATGTGTGTGACCCAGCTAACTGCTTAGCTTGTGCCCAGGACCCCCAGTGTACTCGTGCAACTCCCGGTACCTGGTGTTGTTCAGTGCAGCAGGAGATTCAGTCAGACACAGTTCTTTGCAGCAAACCTGAACTTATTTATTGAACTGAACAGAGTAGTAGTATATTTTGATAACCCCTCCAGTGGGATAATACAGACAATATGCAAGATAGATAGCCCGCAGCAAAGATTCACGTTTCAACAGGATAATTACCCTCTCACTAGGTAATGTCTCCTCTCAGGTGGATAGCACTAGGTCCTGGATTTCACAGCCTGGGGTCTTGTTTCTTGGCACCCGATTTGGTCCTCACCTCACCCACTGTATTCAGCCTGGGATCTTGGGTCTTGGCACCCTATCTGGTCCTCAACTCACCCACTGTAATCCCTGATCTAGTGGTGTACATACCACGGGGTCCTAACCCCACTATTTCTCCTTGGTGGAGCCACAACTGCTCACTAACTACCCTCAGCTGTCTTTCACTCCTAGTGTGACTATCACAGTACTACTACCACTGGCTTAACTTAACTTTCAAGGAACCAGAGCCTGGCCCTGTAACACCTCTCTGGGAGGCGCGGTCCCAGGAGTAAGACCCTGAGCACATGGTGCTATCTCCTTTTATATTTTAACTACTGCCCCCTGGTGGCAAAATCCCATGAACTGATCTGGACCCAGGAAAAGGGACATAGCTGCCTGAGTTACTTAAAGGACCCTTAGGTGTCCAAATATGGAGAGGAAACTGCCTGAGTAAACTACACCCAAATCTCAGGGTCCCTACACCAAAAAAGGAAGACCCATGTGCTTTCTCCTCTTAGACTATTGGCTGGAACAACCCACATTGGCCTGGGGCCTATGGGAGCACATCCCAAATCCTGGACATAAGCTACAGCTAGGTGCACTTTCAGAATAGGAAATAAATCCCTAGGATCTCTCTACATAATCATGCACATTCTAATCATATCTACATATGTGTAGGGGACTGGTAAATTAGTCTCCCAGTATTATTTAGCAGGCAGTGCCCTAGTGTTATAGACGCCTAACTGGGTCCTAAAATACAGTTAGGAGGGGGGGCCTGTTTCCTTAGTATGTAGCTATAGTATGACGTCTGGGCAGCCATGTGCTCAGGGTCCATCTTGTACTGGCTCTGCCCTGAACAGGCAGGCAGAGATCGAGTGGTACCTAGACAGCTCAGGTCTAGTAAGGATAGGCTTCTCACCTTAATAAATCACTCTAGGAGTGACAGACAGACAGGCTATTTAGCTGAGCAGTTTGAGGCTCCTCTGAGGATTGTTAGTGGAATTATGATCCCGGGTACCAATTGCCCAGAAGTAGGGACGTGTACAGACCTAGGCATGTGAGGTTCCACTTAGGGAAAAGGCGGAAAGCTGGGTGTACCCAAGCAGCTGCTGTATATGTTCTCTTCCCTGCGGGGACTGATACTGACCAAAGTTCTGTCAGTATATGCCTTGCCACTTTTGCTGAATGATCAGGTATGCTCTTTTTCATTGAATATGTTCTTTGTATAAGTTATAAGAACCCCTGGCACCCAATTATTGTACCCTGCACCAGGTTACAGTTATGCTACACCCTGCCTCTACACCATTTGGGTGGGCTTACCCTCTAAGAATTAAGGAGCACATATAGTGGGAGTGGAGCTCATAGTAGAGACGGTGCACTCAATTTATTATAGCGCTACATATATACATATGTTTCCATTATAAATCTGCCCTTAGTAATGCACAGTATCCCAACAATAATTAAAAGTGCATAAAATTAAAGAAAGGTGTTTTAAAAGGGGAAATGTGGGGATGCTAGAATCCCTTAAATGCAAGTTAAATGTTTTAAAGACGAATTAAGTACAATCTCTACATTTTTTTTTTTACTATTTCTTGCAATATGATGAGGCAGGAACTATGAAATGCTAAAGGTACGTTTTATATTTAGTTTATTAAACTGAAAATGGGGTTTTCCATCACTTTAATTAAATATAAACACAAAATCTGCTGGGGAATTTCTATTAGATGTGGCAGGTGTTGGGTATTTGGTCAGAAGATATATTCCCTTTGGAGCAAAATGGAGTTGCTTTTGTTGCATGGCACTTGCTAATGTTTCAATTAATGTAAAAGGAAAGGCTCTGAATGTCAGCGGACCATTCACAAATCAGAATTAAAGTCGGTGCAAAAGGACATATATTTCTGCCCTGCACTATTAAAGTAAGTCATCTCAAATACCAGGCTAGTTTTAGGGGTTCCCAGACTCACAGGGTACTGCCTAAGCAGAAAATATGCAGGATAATTTAGTGTAATTCGAATTTTGGCTTTATTAGTCCAACAAGTTTAATGTCCACTTATGCACAGTAGAGCAAAGGTTACACTTGACTCTATGGCAGGGCCTTCGTTAGGTGAAAGATAAGAATGATGGGTGTAGTTGGGCTAAATCTCTAAGAGGCTACTGTGCTCAAAGGAGCAATGAACCCTAAAAATGAAAATGGCTAAAAATGCCATGTTTTTTATAGTGCACTTATTACTCCAGTCTAAAGTTTCAACTGTTCAATAGCAGCAATGATCCAGAACATCGAACTTGGGGTTCGAATAAATTCGCAAAACTGGCAAAAAAATTCGGCCAAAAAAATTCGCCGCGCAAAAACGAGCGCGTCGTTTTTGAAATGATGCGACGCGTCAAAAACGACGCGACGCGCGTGGAAAACGACGCGCGACTCATTTCGCGAATCGGCGAAAAATTCGCGAATTTCTCTGGAAATTCGCAAATTTTTCGGCGAAGCGAAACGCGGCCGTTTCGCCCATCACTAGCTTAGGGGTCGTCACTAATTATCCAGCAGTAGCAGAAAATGAGCTTCCCTGGCTGTAATATAAGCTGATGCTACAGGTTTGCTGATTATTAAATACTGATGCTCATTGCACTGGTTTCTAATTATCTGTATTAATGACTAATCAGCCTTATATTGTGACTATATTTCTATGACACTATCAGGTGTATATTGTGAGTGGGTCCCTAAGCTCAGTAAGTGACAGCAGCACAGAGCATGTGAATCAGTGAATCAACAGAAAAGAATATGCGGAGCTACTGGGGCATCTAGAGGGGAGACATAGATCTTCCACAACCTATCTGATAGGTATTCTTGGAGTTGCAGTTTATCAGCTGGTGATTGACAGTTTTCAACATATGATACTGTAGATTTTTGGGGGGCACTTTGATTCCTGTGATGCCTTGGGTCCTCTTCATTTTTAAGTTTGGATCTGCTGAAGTTATTTGGAAGAAACTACAATATTAAACGCACTGACTGATAATTTTTGCCTCCCCTCCTCTCGTTCTATGGCGGTGACCTGAATCTTGAACAAATCAATGTGATCTCTGTAGGGACTGGACTTGGGTTGTTGTTCAGCCTCTGCTCCCATGTGTCCATTGTTGGGTACTGACATCTGTGTCTAACCTTCCAGTGAACTCCTTGAGCAGTGACAATCAGGTTCCCAGCTCTCCCTTTGGTAAACTGACTTATTTCATATTCATTGTAGTCACTTCGTACTTTCTGAGAATAAAATTCTCCGAGCAAGTTCTGTATCTAGCAGTCTTTGCACAGTTTCATGTTAATTCTGAATATCATGAATTGCATTGCATTGTATTCCTGTGCCGTCATAGGAAGACAGCAAAATATAAAGACAGGGCCATGGTTTATCGAAGGCTCTAGAAGAGAACTTTTTCTTTTTTATAATTTTTGTTCATTTACTATAACAGTGTTAGAATGACTCACCTTCTGCTCGCAGTCTCAGGAGAGTGTTAAGTCAGTAGGTCAATATTAAGACAGACAAAAACAATACAAAATGTAACCACATGTGTTATTTGAGCTTTGCTGGGTCAGTTGGAGGGGAGAGAAGTTTGGAGGAATGGGAAAATGAGGAATCTAGACAGGTTATGGTAGAGTAGTTCTAAAATATAAATGAGAAAGGGAGTCTAACTGTCGTGCTTCTTCAGGTGCCCTGCTGAAGAATCAACATATTTGGCCAATTCTCCAATTCCAACAAATAACAAATCTTAGAATTAAAATATTGTGATATAGATTTATGTTATCGTTAAGGGGCAGATTTATTAATGGTCAACACTGTCAAATTGAATTAGGGAGTTATCCAAAATTGATTCAAGTTTTTTTTAGAAACAATTCAAATTAAATTTTCTAGATTTATCAAACTCTTGCCCTTTAAGAATTCAAATTCAATTTGCTACTTAAACGCTGCCAAATTACTGTATATGTCAATGGGAGAGGTCCAATGACCAATTTGGAGTCTTCCTGTCATCTTTTTTGGAGACAAAACACAAATCGAGTTTGATCGTATTTGAATGAATTCAATTTGTGTTTTCAGGTCCGAGTTTTAGAAAAAATTTTTTTAAATTAAATAACCACAGTCGAATTTCGAGTATATTCAGATTTAAGGGAGTTTAAAAAAAATCACATGAATTTGAAATTCAACCCTTGATAAATGTGCCTCCCCGTGTAACCTGTTTATGTAGGTAAATGTGTTCTAGCCATTGAAGTAAAAAGAGCGTGTCAGGCCCCCCTACAAGGCAGAGGAAACTGACCCAGTTGTCAGGGGCCCCCCACAACCCACACAGTCTGCTTCGTCTATTGCTACACCAGTGGTTTTAGCATATTAATATTATTCTGAGGACCCCAATTCTCATTTGGATTGACATCAGGGTAAGTGGGCGATTTTATGGACCTTTTTGTATTTTTGTCTGCCCAGTGATGTATTTTGTATCATTAACTTGCTAAAAGATTAACTATTACCCATGATTCAGTTTTTATAGCAGACTTATACAGGTTGTTTTGCAGTACAGTATTTCCCTGCAAGGCCAGAATTAGGGGTAGTCAGAAGAGGCACATAGGGCACAAATGTGGGAGAAGCATTGGGCATGTACTTTCTGCTTGCATTCTCCAATTCAGGAACTAGAAGGTGTTAATTGCTGGCAAAATGATTGTTTCCAGAAACTTCCTGGCAATTTTCCCAACCCCACACTTTGCTCTAGTCACCCTGAGTGCAGAGTCCTGCTTGGGTAAATTTTTCGGAATCCATACCCAACCCGTACCCACAACCCGCAACTTCTTACCCACTTCGACCCGCTTCCCGACCCCAAAGTACCTTATCCGCAACTCCATCCGTGACCTGCTGAACTGCTGACCATCAAGAATCAGGAAGTGCTGTCGTTGTAAACTGGAAGTGACATCATCGGAAGTAGGCGGAAGTAAGCATGATCAGAAAAAACGCTTAAAACTCTCTGTTAAGAAGACGCAAAGCCCGATTCACCACCCGCAAAACTGGAGAACCGCCAACCCGCATCTATACCTGCTCCCGAAACTTCTACCTGCAACCTGCAGGACTCTACCCGAGTGTGCCATTTCTGAAAATTTCAGCAAAGCAAAATGCTCCAGATTTGCCCATCACTACTCATCTAACTTAACACAGCCTTGTTTACCTGTATCATCTGTTATTTCTTCTATTTTAATAGGATGCTCAGTACATGCTGCTGAATAGCAGCCCCATAACATGATATCACTACCACCATACTTCACTGTAGTTATAATATTTTTTTATTTGTGGCCAATCTGCACCACCCATATCACTATTAACTTTGGAGTTCCTTCCTGGTCTCTCTTCGCACGATTCCGTTTGAATAATTGGCATAAATGTGAAACCTTCACACGAAGCAAACTTTCTGTGGTCCCATATTTATTATTGAAGATACTAGGAACTGTGTAATGCTGTTGTCTATCTGGAATGTGTATAATTCCCTACTATAAACAATATGGCATTTAGATGGCACTTTGTCTAAAAGAAAATATTTTTATTTAAAGTTTTTTAATAAAAAGAAACATGGTTCTTATAAATTAAAACAAAAACAATAATCGGGGAAAGGGTGTGTTTTTGTAAAATGGGCATGATATTTGGGAGCATGGTCACAAAGATCATTTTGTCCCACTTTCTGATTTATCGTATGTTGGGAGAAATGGATACTCAACGCTGTTTGCTTTGGGACATATTGGAAAGGGATTCTGTAATGTTGGCAAACAAATACCAGCCTGGGGCAGGTTTTTTAGAGATAATGGTAATATAAAAAGTATATATGAGTTGGTCTTCTTCTAGTAGAGCCAGGGGTGATCCTCAGCGTCAAAGCGGGTGAAAGGGGGCCGCATCACTAGTGTAATGAGCACAATAGCAGTGTTTGCTGGGTAGAGCAATGTCCTATACTAACCACTGTTTCACTGGGCACCTTTATAAAATGTAATGGTGGCTCTTTAATGGAGAATCAGGATAGCTTAGTATTACAAATAATTCATATTAGAGCACACACATAAGTCATTTAGCATAGCTCAGTTGCAATTGATTGGCAGAGGGTATCTACAGTAGCACATTTCATTTGTTCCTGTGGTGATACACAGCTTTCATCTACTCTCACTCTCCCATTAATTCCCATTGCATGATTCATTGCCCTGCCAACTGTGAAAACAAGGAACCTGTCATTTATCCACAGCAACAAATGTATGTAGATTGATAACATTTCTGTTTTGATTCTCTTGTTATTTTAATGAAAAGCCAGTTCTACTTTACACCGATCCCTCAAAATGAAACTGCCATTTAAGAACATTCGTGTACATGTTCTGAGAGAGTTTAAAGGCTTGAAAAGGGTTGAAGCAGATAGTGGCTTGGGAGGATAAAGAGCTGGTCAAAGGTTGACAATTACAGTGACATACACAGATGGGGGCAAATAAAATTGAAGCATGGGGAACACTGATTATCTCAAGCCAGGCATAACCCATTGAAGTAATTGGGAAAATGGAAGTCATTGTGTGTTTTCTGTGGATCCCTATTTTCTAGGGATTGTTGGTGCCAGAATAGCCTGAGTTGGAGATAGACCTCTAAGTAGGTGAGGACAGTCTGAGGTAGCTTCTATAATAGCTTGCTGTAGGAGTGAGAGGCAGGATTGGATTGGTTAGTTGGGAAGCCAGAGGTTCCAATAAGAATGCCAGAAGGGTTAGTACTCAGATGTGTCATCTGCCAGTATAGGGACTCAAGTGGTCAGGCTCAGCAATAGGAGATTAGATTAGGAGTAAAATGCAAATCAAGACTAAACTATGGAAGGTGGACAGATATCTTCTACAGAGGAGATGGCCCAAAATCTCAGTTTATTTTTTATTTTTTTGCTTATTAAAAGAGCACAGTGTAGTATAAAAACAAAAAAGCTAATTTAGCAATAAACATATTAATTAAAGAAATACATGAAATAAGGTGGGATTTTCCTTTGTGAATTTCGAATGATTTCGCGAAAAATTTATGAAAATCGGAAATTGATGCCGGCGAATTTTCTCTGGTGAATTTTTACGGCCATTTCGCGAATTTATTTGCCCCAAATTCGAGCTAAATTCGCCCATCAATATTTGCCAGGGCTGCTTTTTTCCCCCAGTCTGGCCCTGGTGGTCAGCATAACTTTTCCTTGGTTCTTTGTTGGTTTTGCTTGGATCCCTAGACCATGCAATGTTCCAAAGCAATGGTAGTGATATGCAAATCGGGCGCTTCACTTTGCCGAATTTTCTTGAATTTGTAGAGAAATTCGCAAAAAAGTAAAAAATTTGTGAAATGCCGCCGCGTCTCATTTTGGACGCGGGTGTCCATTGGCAGCATAAAAAAAATGGACGTCGGCAATGGGCGTCGGTGTCCAAAAATGGATGCCCACGTCCAAAAATGGATTCCTGTGTCCAAATTGAGACACCTGGCGGATTTTCACAAGGCAAATTTTCGCTGGCGTTTCGCAAATGTATTTACCTGCCGTGAATCGCGTAAATTCGCCCGTCACTACAATCGAGTGAAATAGCATATGAAAATGTCAGTGCTGTTGCCATCCCTCATGATTATCACCTAAAACCCTGAATAACATGCACTTATATGTGTTTAAAAGAAAAGTAAGTGAAACCGGGCTATTATACAGCAGTTACTATTCGGAAAGGGCTGAAATAGGTTCTCACAGCATGGGTGCCAGTGAAAATGATTTTCTACCTGCAGTGAAATGATAGGAGATCTGACTATAAACACAAATGGCCAAAGCAGATACATTGAGTGCATTTGTTTGTAGAATAATATGAAGCTTGTCTTAGAGTTGACATTGTAAATGCCTGAGAAAGCACTGGTGCCATTTTCATTAATAGATTTCTATCCACTCAGCAGTTATAGTGCTTGCTGTACATGATAGGGCCAGAGCAAAGGGTAATGACCAACTAGAAGAAATTGCCCATTTACAGAACTGGGGAAACAGAAAAGGAATTCTCTTTAATAGCAGTTATAGTTTAATAAATTGATTCTGGTGTTGGAAAATGGGAATTTAATATTAGTAGAAGAGGAAAGTGAATAACCTTGCTTGGGTAATTTGGTTGCTTTAATGGATTAAAAAAACCAAGGAATATCCATAATACAGTATATTTTATTTTTTCAGTGGTTGGAATAATCTGTGGAAATAAAGATTTTCTATCCGGCCCAAGCGATATCTCAGCAAGTCCAATCAGGTTTCAAATATGAAATATCTTTGTCTCACCTTTCCACCGTATAGGTTAGCAGCTGTGTCAAGAATTAAAACCTGATGTATGTCTTTCCATTGGGCCCATAACATTCATTAAGCAGTATGGCTCTATAAAACATCTTTATTTAAATTTTTAAATATAAAACTCGTAAAATGTTTGTTTCATTTGAAGCAGCCATTAAAATCCTGGTGTTGCTGGTC
>CM044432.1:12335406-12347350 GCA_024363595.1 Xenopus borealis | reverse complement strand
ATCAGCCTTATATTGTGACTATATTTCTATGACACTATGGGGCAAATTTACGAAATTCACGTGAATTGATCAAAGTTTGATCGAATTACGATCGAATTATGATCGTACGATTTAATCAGATCTTCGAATATTCTAATTTGGTGTTTAACAAATCTAATTCGATCATTGAATACCAAATTATCGAATAGAACGAATAATCGTATATTCGATCATTCGATGATCAAAGGAATCAAAATTTTAAAAAGCTTTGAATGCCTACTCCGCCAGATTGAACCTACCGAATAGCAATAGAAGCCTATGAGAACCCACTCCCCATAGGCTTCTTTGACTAAGTCCTGCTCGAATACCATTTGTACGATCGAAGCGTTCGATCGTTCGAATTGTATGAAGGAAAAAGTACGATTTTTTCATGAAATCAAACGATCAGTATCCGATCGTACGAATTCATTGAGAAATCGAATATCAAGCAAAATGATAGCCTAAAACTATTCGATAAGCATTCGATAGTCGAATGCTTATCGAATTTCGAATTAAATTGTAGGATTTTTGTGGAATAATAGTAAATCTGCCCCTATGTGTACTGTATATTGTGAGTGGGTCCCTAAGCTCAGTAAGTGACAGCAGCACAGAGCATGTGAATCAGTGAATCAGAAAAGAAGATGGGGAGCTACTGGGGCATCTACTGGGGAGACATAGATCTTTACTGCTAAAGGGCTGTGGTTGCCTTGGGCTGGTACACAAGCACAAAACATAATGAACAACATTTCTAGCTACTGACGACCCCTAAGCTTAGCTTTTCAACAGCTGCTCAGAGCCCACTGAGCATGTGAGTGCCACAGATACTCCTAACAAAATTCAAGATGAGAAAATCCTGTGACAACTTTGAAGACCTGGATCACTACTACTATAAAGATGCTGAAACTAGTTTTCTTTAAAGGGGAACAAAACCCTAAAAATGAACATGGCTAAAAATGCCATATTTCATAAATATGCTTCTTATCCTGAGCGATCAGCCCCTGAGTTTTTGGTCTTATAACTGGGCAATATAATATTTGCTTCTTACAGTTCCTCATATAAAGTGTCTTGATAACTCCCTATACCAAATTTATAGTATAATATCCTTGGAGAAATACCATTATGAAAAGCTAGGCCAGATTGTCCATTTAGAACATTTCCTATTGCTAGACATTAAAAACGTATAACATCTCTGTTGATGACAGCAATTATATAAGTAGAAAACGTACAGCCATTTCCAGTCGGCTTCGTTCTGTTCCGTCATCAGTAAATTGTGTATATCTTTCATTAATTTGTCAGGACAAGGAGTGAAAACATTTATTTATTCAACACCTGCCAGCTGGCTCTTTCTACACTTTATTGCTTCGAACAGCAACAGAAAATCACTAATTGCAGCAGAAATCGTTCAGACACTTACAACAGTTAAGGCAGCAAATGTTCTCTAATGCAGAGACAACAACTTTATTCAGGAGTGTTCCAGCCTCCATCTTGTATGTCAAACAGTATCATCAATAGATGTCCACTTCCCAGATTTTCTATACAGCAATAATAGGGGGCAGATTTCTTAATGGACACGTTGTAAATTCGAATTTTGGAGTTGGATTTTTGGTCAAAACTGACAATTCCAGTTCAATTCAACGTTTTTGTGTTGAAACTCACCAAGTGAGTTTCAAAATCTCAAGTGTTAAACACTAAAAGAATGATAGCCTGAATGTAACCTCATGTCTTAAATGCAACATGTTTGCATCTATAAGATGTCAAGGTTATTTAGATGTCAACGGGAGCTGTCCTTCCTAGGCAAAGCAGAAGTGATATTTTTGCAATTCGAGTTTTTCATTTTTTTCGGGGAGTAGACAGACCCATTTTCATGTTTATATCCCATCATGTGTTTTATATTCCATATTTGATAAACTGTTGTTTATTGGCACGTTTTAATGCTTTGAAAAAATAAATCTGATTTCCCAAAACATTTTCTGTAGCAACAATTTAAGATACATATTCTCAGTTCTGATGTGATTGGAGCTGGCTCCTTCAGTCATTTTTTTCTGCTTTGAAACACAGGACCATATAAAATCTAGTTGATCTTTGGCTCCTACTTTAAATGCTTTATATATATATTGTGTAGGGATCTATAGGTCTTACCAGCACCTATAGAGTTAAATCCCCACCCTGCTAGTTACTAGGCAGAAGCCTGTGTATCTATTTTGTGTTAATGCCTGCAGTTATTGGCCAGGTGGCGCTGTGAACACATCCTGCCTTACACTGTATAGTGCTGGGAAGGGAGGGGCAGCTTCCTCTTTGGCCTCTGGATGTTGATCCAGCAGGGTGTGCCCAGGGGGGACCTGGGTACAGAAAGCCCTTTGCTCTGGAAAGAAGTCAGGGACCAGGCAACCCCGTGAAGGAGGTATAGCTAGCCTAGGGGAGTTTGGTGATAGACTCTCTAGAAAGAGTGAGACAGAAAGTTTTAGCAGCATGAGCAATTGTAGCTCCACCGAGGATTGATAGAAGGAAGTAGCTTCCCGCCGGTTTTGAAATACCTGAGTGCAGGGACCTCAGAGAAGAGGGACTGTGAGGGTTGAGGCTGCTGTCCTGGAGCTCCCTGGAGAAAGGGAGGACTATCAAGGCTTCAGGAGGGTGCAACTACTCTGAAGTGCTGTACATGTCTGTGTGACTTGTGTGCTCCTGCTATATGCTCAACTCCTGTGTGAGTAAACCTGAGGATATTAGTCTCTGACATAATAAACCGTTTTTCCTTGTTTGCACCAAAAACCTCCTGGCGCCCACCATTTTTGTAAGTTGCATGCACAGTATCTGGGTGTTGTAGTTGCACTACACTGTAGAGGGAATGCTTCCACTTAGTGAAGGCGCGGGATCCCGCAGAGAGAGTCCAATGTAACCCATTTCACTGGAAATTCACGCATTTTTCGGCGAAGCGAAACTGGGTAGATTTGCCCATCACTACTAAGGGGCAGATTCACATGAATAATTCGTTCAATCGAATTTTAATAAAATTTTAATCTTCGAATATGCAAATTATTGCAAATTCGACCGTCGAATAGTCGAATTCGAATATTCGAATAAATTTTTATTAGTCTATTCGATGGTCGAATTTCTTCCCCTTTAAATTTGTATTCGACCACCTACTTCACCAGAACCAAGCTACAGAATTGGGAATCATTATTTTAGATCGAATAAAATAAATTAAAAAAATTAAAAATAAACTAACTGCGAGAAACAGTATAAACCCCGTGCTTCCTCCAGTATCATTTTAATAGATTTCTTAATCCTTTCAGGTATTTGAATAATTCTGTCTCTTCACATCTCCATGATGTGCATCTATACAGTGAAGTTTCTTTAAGAACCCTGTGCATTTAACCAACTGTAAAGTTTAGTTTAG
Source organism: Xenopus borealis (assembly GCA_024363595.1). NCBI lineage: Eukaryota > Metazoa > Chordata > Amphibia > Anura > Pipidae > Xenopus > Xenopus borealis. The sequence continues at coordinate 12,343,938 of CM044432.1, read as the reverse complement.
CTATAATATCTATAATATCTATATTCATATCTTTATTTAAATTATCTTTTTCTTTCTTTCTTTTTCTTTCTTTCTTTCTTTCTTTTTCTTTCTTTCTTTCTTTCTTTCTTTTTCTCTTTCTTTCTTTCTTTCTTTTTCTCTTTCTTTCTTTCTTTCTTTCTTTCTTTTTCTCTTTCTTTCTTTCTTTCTTTCTTTTTCTCTTTTTCTTTCTTTCTTTCTTTCTCTTTCTTTCTTTCTTTCTTTCTTTTTCTTCAGAGAAATCCTCACAGAGATCAATACCTCCACAAATATAAAATGACATTCAAAAAACACATCCACCAACCTTGTTGCAATGGTGCAATTTTTTCCATTCCAAATGGCCAACTTCTTTTTTTTCAACTTCAATATTAGGTTTGCAGCGATCTGAATAAAAAGCTTTTGTCAGAACGGATGCAAGGGAGTTGTGGGTGCAATCCAAAGATAATAAAAGTCTGTTCTGGGTTTCTGAACTGCATGGGAAGTAGAGAAATGTTGTGGGTGCAGGGATGCACATTCATTTGTGAGATTTTAAAGATTTTAACATTGTATTACTTTTTTTTGGGGGGGGGGATTCTAAGTACTATCAAACCCTGTGAACATCAGTGCTTTACTTATTTCCTTGTTTGCGCTGTGGTGAACCCATACATTTGGAGGAGAAAGCAGCTACTCTTTATTTTAAAATATTCATATTTAAATTAATTATTGACTCACTTTTATTCCATATGCTTCAGGCAACAGTAATATATTTCTGCCATTTGCTTGTATAAAAGGCCACCATGAAATGACCCTTGTAAGGCACTAACTAAAGGATCTCTTGGTTTCTAGCGGGTCTTCCTTAAACACTGCACAAGGAAAGCAATTTAGAGGTTTCTAAATTGTAATGTACACGTACCTTTTATAATCAGTCTCAGCAGTCTCACTGCCCAGCTAGAACCAGCTAATAATATGCTACTGTTTAACTGCTTCCCCTGAGGTTGAGCATTAGCACTGTGGTCTGTCCCTAGCTTTTGCTGTAGCCTCTATTTGTTCAAGTTCAGAATCCAGGTCCACGTATCTGATACAGAGAATCTATGTTCCTGAGTTGTAATAATTTGGCTGGGCATTCTAACATTTTTTTCTCCCAGACCCTGACTTTTACCTTTTTTATTAATTTGTTTTAGTCCTCTCATTGTCCTGTCCAGCCCTATCTTCACCCACTCTGACCTGTCTTTATCTAACTACTTTGCCCATTCTGTTCTATCTTTGCCCAGTGGAATAAAAATATAACAAACCCGCACACCCTGGCCGTCCGAAAATTAGAGAACCACAGGTGCCCGGTGCAGGAGGATGTGGCAGTGGCAGCCTCCCAATGTAATAGTGAAGAAAAAAACACTGGCACAGCGTGGGTAATGCTGGCAGGCGTAGCCTTGCTCGTTTATTTGCGGATGCAATGTTTTGGGGCGTAACCCCTTTATCAAGCATCATGAAATGAGGATACCCTAAAAAAATGTACAATCTTTTTCAGCCTAACACCCTTAAAAAAGTAAAAGACGCCAGAGTTTTTTTTCAACTTTTTCTTAAGAAACTCCTATCTACTCTATTGGACTTCATCTGGTCTTAGGTGGTGAAGTCAAGTCTTGCGCAAGAGGCAACGTTCAGTAAAATCCGCATCTTAGTGAATTACGTCCCTTCGTCAGTGCGAAACTTTGCCTGGCGTAAGGGTGTGAAGTTGCGCTAGAGTCTGTCAACTTTGCTAGCGAAGTTACGGCAGGGACCGTTAGTAAATCGGCGAAGTTCAGAAATGACGTCATGCAAGCGAATTTGCGCTAGCATTAACCGCTTTGGGCTTTCGTGAATTTCCCCCTTAGTATCTTTAGAGACTTGGATGCTGGATCTTCAGAAAAAAAGTCTAACTTCCCCTATGAGATTTGCTTTCTCAGGTAATTTACTTTTCACTTGAAGATTCACCCTTTGACCCTTCTGCTGGTCCATCCTAATTATAATTATAATATTATAACTGTCTAACTGCAACATCAAGGTGAATAAAGTCTAATTTTATTCAAATAAAGCTCTTGGCAATGAAATATTTCTAACACCCTTATTATTACACTTATTATAACACCTTATGTATATCACTGTTTAATGATATTACAACTGTTTCTGTTTGTCCTCTTTAAATTTGGTTTGTCTCTTTAAATTCGTTTTTAATTCTAATTACTACATGTAAAAAAAAAGTACTGCATGTGGCAGTTTTAACTGGTGTGTCTTTTCGAGGCTGCAACATTTTGATTATTCATACACAGGTTTAGTGATGAGCAAAAATGACTCCCATAGACTCTAATGGGTGAAAAAATTTGTCTTGTGTCAAAAATTTGACTCAAATTTGTTGGATGTCATGCTTTTGACATCTATAGACTGCAATGCATTTTGTCTAATTTTCGCCATTTTACGAATTTTAGGCAGGGCGATATTGGTCAGATCTGCCCACCTCTATACAAAACTCCATATGACATATCCCTATAGATATAGCTGGAGCCAAATTGATGCATGTGTTGTGTTGCAGACACACACAAAACAACAGAATTTTTAATTTCATCCATCTCATAGGTTCCAGCAATTCTCATTTAAATTATGGTGGCATATGCAACTGCATTATAAATATCAGCACTGCACATTTGTGCATAGGCTAATGGGATTTAAACTTGTTTTTGATATATTTATACATTTATACATTTCTGATCAATTTGACTTTTAACAATCCTGATTCAATGATTATTTACATGCGTGGTTAAACAAACTGAATCAGAAGTTTCACCTCTCCTGGTCTGATCTATCAAGATACTATACAAATCAAAGGAAAGTGGGCATTCAAATTTTGTGAACTGGATAATCATTTTTATTTCTCAGAAAACTAAATTATCCTGACTTCTTGGTGAATGCAGGGAATGTTGGGATTTGAGAAAATGACTGCAATTAATTTTTAACCCATAATCACTAACCAATTGTATCTCCGTAATAGGTTTTCTTAAGTATGGTCAGCTTTGAGGGGATTTGTGATTGGTAGAGAGATAGGGGCAAATTCACTAAGATCCGAAAAATTGCTAGCGTTAGCTTCGCTAGCATTCGCTGCACTTCGCCGGGAAAATTTTCGCCAGCGCTACGCTAATCCACTAAAGTGCGAATTTACGCTCAGGTCGGCGAACGGTGGCATAATTGCGCTAGTGTTACTTCTCTAGGCAGAGTGCAGTTACGCTAGCGAAGCCTAATTTGCATACGGCGGGAACTTTAAGTTATAATAGAAGTATATGTTACAGCCACTACATTCCACTACACAAGCCCAGGAAACCTTTAATAAATAAAATAAAGTTGTCCTATTGCCCTACATGTGCCCCCTGTATAGTTGTGTTGCCATATGTTAGGAAATGTAGGGGGGAAGGAGGGTAACCCCCCCCAAAAAAATATCAATCTTTTTCAGACTCTCCCAGACTTACCTCCCTCCTATGCTAAAATACGCCAGTGTTTTTTTGGGACTTAGAAAAAATTTTACATTTTTTTTTCAACCTCCTATCTATTGTATTGAACTTCGCCAGGTCTGACCAGGCAAAGTAACGTCTAACGCTAATGTTCATCTTAGTGAATTTGCGAATTTACGATCTTTCGTCAGTGTGCAACTTCGCCTGGAGTAAGGGTGCGAAGTTGCGCAAGTCTATCTACTTCGCTAGCGTAAATTCGCCAGAGCCGGTGTTAGTAAATTTCCGAAGTTACAATTTGACATCACACTGGCGAATTAGCGTTAGCGTTAGACATTCACGCTATAATGAATTTGCCCCATAGACGGAGATTGATGAATCCCAATTACACATGAGTTTTGTTTCACCAGAAAATTGTGTTTTTTCTTAAACAGGAGAAAAATTACTTCAATGCTTTTGGAGCAAGAAAAACATGGACATAAAAACACCCATTGCAGTTGGCAACGTTTTTCAAAAATTTTCATCGGTTTTGCCAGTTTTTTGTTAAGGCAAAATGGAGCAGTTTCTCTCACCACTAAACTTTACCCTTCCAAGAATGGACTATGATAAACAATCCCTTAGAAAAGAACATCAGGCACTCACAGACAGAATTTAGATGTACCCTGTGGTACAAAAAAGCAAAAAATGCTAAAATATTTTCTCTGAAGAGAGAAAGGGTCAACGTTCACCTTGTAGAGCACTGGGACAATGGAAACAATAAACACTGTTTGAATCTAACAACACTTAGCAGCAGTTTCTTCCATGAAATGAAAAGAATGTTTTTATCTTTTTAATATGCATTTTGCAGCCCTCAACTGCGAAAAAAACATAATTCAACTTGATTTCCCCCCCCCGAAATGTTTATAAAAAAAATTCTTGAATCACAGAAAAATAAAACCCATTTACATAGAAAACTTCCATTTGTTTTTATAAAATCAATTTACAGTAAACTTTACAAATTTCACTGTTTGTGAAAATACCCCTCCCAATGACTTCTACAGAAGCTCACCAGGTTTTAGTTGACAAAATATTTTTCATATTTTAATTTTAATTGACACACTAAAGAAATGACAAAAATAGACGTCTCCTTATTTTGCTGCAATTTTGTGAAATCAGCTTTAAAAAAGATCTTGAATTTTAGTAAGTCTGACACAAACCATTTAGGGGTGGAAGTAAAGAAAATCAGGTTCTTTTTTTTTTCTTAGTCCTTTTTCTTTTAAAAGAAGTAAATAAATGCTAGCATCGTTGCCAGACAATGCAACGATATAAAAAGCAGCAGTGATGTGTGCTTATTTGAATTTTAAAGAAAATCTAAAATAAGTTAAAGAGGATTCCAGACTAACTATACAGTACTTGTTCAGCGCTACAAAAAGTTGAATGATGCATACAAATAGTACTAATTAATTTTTCAGTAGGACGCCAGCACTTCATGCATACTGAGTCTTACAACGTTGGCATGAAATTGCTTTTACTATTGTTATTCTGGGAGCAAAAAAGCGTTACTGCAATAAATTATAATGGGATGAGAAAAGGAATGTAAACAGAGTTTAATCAGACTTTGAACTGTATAAGAGAGTTATAAATGGGAAAAAACCTTGCCTTTGCATAGTCAGCCTACAAATGAAACCCTGCTATTTCTAAAATAGCTGTAACACAGTTTGCTACAGTTTATATGCATACCTCTTTTCTCAAATTATAGACTAGAGTTATTTATGGTCAATAGAAATGTTAAATGCCTGCTATCGAAATGAAAAATATAGCCATTCCCGTCTCTGTTTTGATTGGGGCGATTTGGTGGAAATTAAGAAATTTGTAGCGAAATTGTCTCACATTTACATGGGAATCACTTTGTGTTATTCAAGGTCAGCGTGCATGGTTCAGAGACTTCAGTAAAAAACAGTCAGTGGGTGCTGAAAAGGTTTATTTTAGGAGTCCGTCCATTGTGGCGAGAGGAGAAAGAGTGTAAGAATATTCATGAAATTCTTGGTCACTGTCCATGCCATCAAGAATACCCAGTAGAAAATTCTTCTTTAAAACCCAATAATAAATGGAATGTGGAATAAATCAAAGAAGAATACAGTAATCATTCTTCATTTTATATTGAACATATATAAGCTGCAGATCACCATCATGTACAGGTATGGGATCTACTATCCGGAAACTCGTTATGCAGAAAGCTCCAAATTATGGAAAGCTCATCTCTCATAGGGGTAAATTTATCAAAGAGGGAAGTTCCACCACTAGAGTGAAATTCCGCAGCTCTCAATTCATTTCTATGGGATTTTGAAAGGCGTATTTATCAATGGGTGAAGTGAAGTTTCACCCTTTGATAAATACGCCTTCAAAAATCCCATAGAAATGAATTGAGAGCTGCGGAATTTCCCTCTAGTGGCGGAACTTCACTCTTTGATAAATATACCCCCAAGACTCCATTTTGAACTAAATAATCCAAAAAAATTTTTGTACCTTGTACTTGATCCCAAATAACATATAATTAATCCTTATTGGAAGCAGAACCAGCCTTTTGGGTTGATTTAATGTTTACATGATTTTATAGTAGACTTAAGGTATGGTGATACAAATTACAGAAATATCCCTTATCAAGAAAGTCCGAGGCCCCGAACATTCTGGATAACAGGTCCCAAACCTGACATTTGCACTAAGATCTGTGCAACTGTCTGCTTACAATGAATGATACTATGGAATATCCATTAGTGTTGCTGTATAGTAGGGTGGCCCTCTGTTTCCAATGTCAGACAAGTATGTTACTGTATATAGGGAATAAAGTACCTCCTTTTGTAAATTATAAGGTTCTTTGAAGTTACCAAGTAGATCTATGACATAAAAAAGCACAAGGCCAAAGGATGAATCTTGAAAATCCAAGGTGACTTTTCATAACCTTATTTTAAGGGGTACATTATTCTATATAATACAAATATTTAAGCGAGTCATATGACTGAAATTGCAGCAATAAGCTCAATTATAACTCACAGTATGACATCATTAAGCACTAAGAATATGAATATCTTTATAGCAGCAGAATGTGAAAAACAGTTTAAACCTTGAGTTTCTCAAAGTAAAACTGCAGTTGTTTCTAGCTATAGTTACTCATTCTCTGTGGTTGATTTTACAGCATTTTTACCGAATTCCAGGCAACATCAGTTTCCAGCTTTGTTTCTTCTTTTAACTTTTATTGACTTCATCCAGTCCGTGTCCAGTCCATGTCCTCTTGATTTATTTCTTGAAGACAAACCATTCATCAAAACGTTATGGACCAGTTTAGTGGAGTGGTTAAAAGTATTTATAGCTTTGTACTTGTCACCAGGTATCATCTGATTATACTTTAGGGGCACATTTACTAAAGGTCGAAGCCTAAAATTCGATTTGAATTGAAAAAATTCGAAAATCCGAATTTTTGAATTTCAAAGTACTTGTCCTTATGGCCTATGGAGGACCTCATAAAACCTGTCCTGAAAAATTTTCTAAGTTCCAAGAATTTGAAGGATTTTGGGGAGAATTGTTCGTATCGTTCAGTCGAATAGAACGATGCAAACAATTTTTTAATTCGATCGAAAATGGACCTATTTGACCCAAAAAGGTAAATTTTTGATCGAAAAAGTCCATTAAAAATACTTCGAGGGTCCAAGTTCAAAGTTTTTTTACTGCGAAAATTTGGCCCTCGGTAAATCTGCCCCTTAATGTTTATATAGTGACGCTTTAACAATGTTTTGCTACGTTAATGGACAAGCAACAAATAAGGTGGGAAATATAAATAAGATAAGGATAGCAGATAGGCAGCAGCAGCAGAGAGGGAGCAACAGACAAGGACATCTGAAGCGAACCTAAAATGGGTCAATGGGTAAAAGATGTTAAAGATGTAAAAGGCAACACATGTAAAATATAGTTTAAATATAGTATAAAGTTTAGAACCTGCAGTTGTTTCTAGCTATAGTTATTCATTTTCTGTGGTTAATTTTACAGCATTTTTACCAAATTCCAGGCAACATCAGTTTCCAGCTTTGTTTCTTCTTCTCAATTGACTTCATCCAGTCCGTGTCCTCATGATTTATTTTTTGAAGACAAACCATTCATCAAAAAGTTGTAGACCAATTTAACCTAGGCTGGGGTGGTTAAAAGTATTTACAGCTTTGAACTTGTCACCAGGTAGCATCTGATTATCCTTTAATGTGCTATTTTATAACAGTTTACCATGTGCACTCAACTTTCCTGTTTTTATTTAAGTGCAAGTAAATCTCAGGACATCTGTCCATGTTTCTTTAGTTATTTATTGGGCTCAGTGGTGTGTCTTGCATTCCTTGACCATGTGTTTTACGTTTTAGTAGGTGAGGACACATCCTTTTCCAATTTATCATTGTGTTTTGTTTAAATGAATTGGAAGCTCCTTGTATAAAAATAACTCGTTTATACTCTGAGGATGGTGTATGTCTCTACAGAAGGGGTGATGCTGTGCCCCTTGTTGCCTGAGATGGCTCCTGCAATGCCACCTCACCTCACTCCCCACTGCTTACCATTCTGGAGCAGGAGAATTACTGGTGGGGGAGGGGCACATCGCTTGTGCAGAGAGCTCCATTGCACTCTTTGCACTAGAAGAGACACATTTCCCATTTAATAACTGGAAATTCATCTCTTACCAGGATCAACGATGTGCCTCCTCTGGTAACTTAGGGGCTGCTGTCTCCTGAGGTGGGTTTCTCAACTTGCTTCATAGCAGCAGCACCCCTGCCCCACAGTGTCTTGTTTAATAAGGTTCAAGGCAAGAATCTTTTGTTTAATTGTTTTACACCTTATACCCTACTACACATTCAGAATACACATTGCTTTTCCTATGTTTCCCTTCAAATATACATAGTTACATAGTTAAATTGGGTTGAACAAAGACAAAGTCTTTGAGTTCAACCCCTCCAAATCAAAACCCAGCATCCATACACACTCAACCATACTTTCCCATAAATTACATATGCCCATATCTATACTAACTGTAGAGTTTAGTATCACAATAGCCTTT
>CM044432.1:12315448-12332365 GCA_024363595.1 Xenopus borealis | reverse complement strand
CCCCTCCATCCTCCCCTCTCTGCTGTAATCTAAGCTCAAAGCTATGAGCCAGCAGGGAGAGACTCGGGCAGGAAGTGATGTCACAGCAAGCTAATATGGCAGATGCTATCCTAAACAAACAGGGCATGTTTACTCAGGCATGGAAAAGCATTCTAAAGAACAGAAATGACATTCTAGCTTGCACTGTTCTGGCTACTCTATTGGCAATAAGCTGCCTTGGTAGCTTTCCTTCACCTTTAACAGTGATGTAAACACAAAACAATTATTTACTCAAGGTGCTTCTCTGGGCCCTTTTGCTCATTTTCTATTTTTGGTGGAGATATGTGCAGTTTTAGACTGCTAATACTAGGCTTTTGGCCTAAATAAGGATTCAGGATTAAATGAATACAAAAAGTGCAGAAAAAAGGGCAATTGAGCTCAAAGCTTGGTGTTAGCAGTTTAAGACTGTCAATATGGAAGAAACCACAAAAAATAGAAAATGTATGTAACGTGCAAAAGTGCTGAGAGGAGGACTCTGAGTTGGCATACACTTTTTACATTTTTGTGGTATTGATCCCCTTTAAGGTGCATATCTATCTACGAGTGAAATTAGTGCAAACCAGAGGTAAAATCATTGACTTTCAATCAACTTGTATCTCTGTTAATTTGAAAAAAGGGCATTTTTAACCACATTTGTTTTGTAGGGTTTAGTTCTCCTTTAAACCCCTTATGCTACTTTGATATATGTAATCACAGCCGTAAATTAAACCACTTCACTTTGATTATATTTAGTTTCCCCATCAAGTTGACAACCTCGCAAAAGCAGCTTCTTGCGGGCATGATAATTCCATAATACTTTAATTATTTCAATGACTTACAATTCCCATCACATCTATCTCCCTTTCCGCTACCGACTACACAGTTGTCTTGTGCTTTTCTGTCTTACAATACCATATTGTTCATGGACGAACGAAATACAGTCTTAGATATGGCACATCTCCAGCCAGGTATTTAAGCGATAAGTACAGTCAAATAATAAGTACGTTCCGCAATATTTAATTTCACAAGCTGCCAACATCAGTCATAACGTCTAGCTGTCAGTGCGGGAAGCCACTTGTGGATTCCTAATGCTTACTCAACATGAGTCACTGCATAATGTGACAAGTAGCATTGCACCTCTGAAATATTTATTAAGCCTCTACCTTGGAAAAAAAGTAGAACTTGAGGAAAGTATTCTACAGGAGAGTATTATTTAAACATGCTACATGTTGAGTAGTTTTACTTTATTCTAGATTGATGACCGTCTACCTGCATATATGTCTGTATATCTTTATTATGTAGTACTATAGCACTGTATGATTCTGTACCATACGGCAATAAGATAAATGTTGCAATAATCAGATAATGCACAGTAATTAAGATCATGCTGCAAATGTAAAGAGATGGAGGGAAATCCCTGCCGTCTAGTGTTTAAAATCTAATCTTCTTGAAGAGAAAGGTCCCTGGCCCTGTTTTATCTATATTCTTAAGCTCACAAGGTTCAGTGTAATGCCAGATACCACGTCAAACCTGCGGTTTGGATAAGATCTATTAAACCTTTGTAACTAATCAGAAGGTAGAATTACTGGTTGCCTACTTGAAAGCAACACATCATCTTGGTTGTTGTGTGTATAAACGTTGGGAATTTTGTTACCCCATCCTTGTTATTCAGCTGAACACAAAGCCACAATCAGGGATGGACAATTTGGAGTCCATTCAGAGGCCTTGTCATATTGGAGCCTTGTAAAGAAGTCATGGACAACAAATTGGCCAGTGCTTACATATCCAAAATCAGGGATGGACAGTTGGGAGTCCATTCAGAAGCCTCAGTGTTGGACTGGGATACCAGGGGCCCACCATAAAACCTTAGACCAGGGGCCCACTCTCAGTACTAATATTCTTCATCTCCTCAATCAACCTCTATTCTCATAGTTTGTTTTCTGTACATACTATAATCAATTATTCCATCTATTTAGCCTCTTTGTTCTCATAGAAATAGGGAATGGCCATGAAATAGGCCAAAAGTTTAGCAGTGTGAGGGCCCACTGACACCTTGGCCCACCGGGAGTTTTTCCGACACTGAGAAGCCTTGTCATATTGGAGCTTGTAAAAGAGTCATAGACAACAAAATGGTCAGTGCTTACTAATCTGAAACTGGGCAGGCTGGGGAGTGACCTGAAAGGACTGGGGGGGGCGGGTTGCCATGTATGACTGATTTAGAAGAACTTTACATTTTGTTTTTTAAATTAACCATGATTGGCTGATCATTGAATTAGTCTTGGGGAGTTCTGTCTGGTTTTCCTAATTTGGAAAACCGGAAAGGCAGTTTTGACCTGGGCAGCCCTGACTTCAAAATATTGAGCTGTCCAGGTCAAAACCAGACTGGTGGTAACCCTAAACTTAGGGCTGAATAGTAGCCAATATCAATAAAGCTTTTCATTGTAGTAAATATCATGTTAAGGGGTGTATTTATCAATATCCCTGGAAAAAACCACAGCTCTCTGTTCACTATAGGGCTCATACATACAATGTGCCAATCAATGGGTAAAGTGCAAAAAAAGGTGGTAATTGGCATTTTGCAAATATCTGCAGACCAAGATCTGCATCTCTCCTTTCTAAAACAGTTCTGACTGTGTTAGTCACTGCTGTTCTAGTGGATGGGTAGGCACATATGCATTCTCCCCTTTTCAACCCTACCCGCCCCTTGCACTTGCACTTGCACCTCCAGGTGTAATGAATGACCCCCTATTTACTCTCTCTTTACTTGCGTCTTTATACATTCCTGGCTTACTCCTTCACTCCCACTGCCTAGTCACATAATCATTTGTGCTCCACCTTAAACCTAACTCTCTTGCTACTTCTTACTTCTTGACTTCAGTGTTGCACTTGCCCACCAGGGTACCAGGTAAACGCCTGGTGGGCCCTCCTGCTTCTAAACATTTGTAACAATGTCATGTATGGAAACCTAATAGATGGAGAATAGAGTATATCATGTAATGAAAAAGTACTAAGAAACTAAAAAGGTAAAGTGAGGAGTGGAAGAAAAATAGCTTGGAAAATGGGCCCATGGTCTAAAGTTTTTCGGCGGGCTCCAGGCACCTCAGTCCAACACTGTTTGACTTCCATTCCTGAATTTCACTCTTTTGTGTCTCTTGACTCGAAAGCCCACATTCACAAAAACACGAAGCGTCTAACGCTAGTGCTAATTCGCCAGCGTGACGTCATTTAGTAACTTCGGAAATTCACTAACACCAGCTCTGGTGAATCTTCGCTAGTGAAGTAGATAGACTTGCACATCTTCTCAGACCAGGTGAAGTTCAATACAATAGATAGGAGGTTGAAAAAAAAATGTAAACATTTTTCTAAGTCCCAAAAAACACTGACGTGTTTTACCATTACTAACATATGGCAACACAACTATATAGGGGGCACATGTAGGGCAATTGGACAACTTTATTTTATTTATTAAAGTTTTCCTGGGCTTGTGTAGTGGAATGTAGTGGCTGTAACATATACTTCTATTATATGTTAAAGTTCCCGATTTGCCTGTCGAAATAACACTAGCGCAACTACGCTACCGTTTGCCGACCTGAGCATAACTTCGTACTTAAGTGAATTTGCGTAGCGCTGGCGAAAATTCGCCTGGCGAAGTGCACATTTATAAACTCTGAGGTGGTTAAGCGATAATTTAATTATACTCTCTCCAACCGTGGAAAGCAAAAAACAAAGGAAAATTAAAATTGAATGGCACTTTTACAACAATACTCTGCTAACTACAACAAAATTTAAGGTTTCAGCGTGACACATGATTAGGTGTAGGACAATGCAAAATTTCTTTAGGCAATAAGGGAAGAAAGGTTCTGTTAAGCTCAAAACATTTTCAATGCTGAATAAATTTCTCTTGCAGATAATTTTTATCTGTAGAATTCATCTACTAGCTTGGGTGTAGCTTATGGAGATCACATATCTCACAGTGACTTGGCAGTGAATGAACACACCTGTGTTTACTGTGTCTTTGTTTGTATATACAGGAGATTTCTGCTGAACTAATCACACATCAAGCTATGTATACAGCAATTTACAAATGAATGCAACTAAACAGTAAAGTATAAAACACAGCAGAATACTTATCTTCTCTGGTAAACAGTGCTCTGACCTGAGGACCCATAGCAAGTGCTTCGTTTTCAGTATTTGCAGGCCTGTTCAGTGGAAGGGTCCATTGTTTCAATGGATTATCACTTTGTTAGCCTGGGGTTTAGGGATGGCGCAAACCGCGGAAAAAAAGTTCGCGAACGTAGCAAACCCCATAGACTTCAATGGGAAGGCGAACTTTAAAAGCTAAAAAAGACATTTCTGGCCAGAAAAATGATTTTAAAGTTGTTTAAAGGGTGCAACGACCTGGACAGTGGCATGCCAGAGGGGGATCAAGGGCAAAAATGTTTGTGAAAAATCCATTGTTGACACAGCGCTGCGTTTTGTGCTGTAAAGGGAAAAAAGTCACTCAGGTGGTTGTGGACACTGTAATATTATTGATATTTAGACAGACTGTGAACAAGCTCACACAGCTAGATGGCAGTTGTTTGAAGAACACACTGGGCAAAAAATGCCTACAGGGCAAATAATGGCTACAAGGTCAACGTATACACTACTACAGCGGTGGATACGGATTACATAAAATATATTATGGCTGCTTGAAAAAAGTCACTCAGGTGCTTTTTCTGGAGAGGGTAATATTATGGATATTTAGACAGAATGTGAACAAGCTCACACAGCTAGATGGCAGTTGTTTGAAGTACAGTAGATTACTAGCCAGCAAACTTACTATCCACTGTCCCTGAAATCACTAACAGCTCTCTCCCTACACTAGCTCTTCCAAGCACACACAGGCAGAGTGAAAAAATGCTGCAGGGCTTCGGTTTTTATAGGGAAGGGGAGTGGTCCAGGGGGTGTGGGGGTGGTCCAGGAGGGAGAGCTTACTGATTGGCTGCCATGTATCTGCTGGTCTGGGGGAGAAATGGCAAAAAAAAAAGCGCCAACTAAGGCGAACTTCCGGCGAGCGCGAACAGCCGATGCTCGCGCGAACAAGTTCGCCGGCGAACAGTTCGCGCCATCCCTACTGGGGTTGGATTCAGCAAATCAATCAGCCCATAGTCACTAATTACTGTATTTGATTTCCAAAAATCAGCAGCAACCTACCTTGAGTGTAGAATACGTATACACAATTGAGCCCTTTACTTTGCAGTTGCTGCTAATGCTTGGCATTCTAATGTTGCTGGTAGCAAGCAATACAGAATGCGTTGTTGTACATCTAAATATATGTAATATATATACTGTATGTAATATGTAATGAAAGGTTTGTGGAAAATAAGAAGGTTAGTATGAATGAAAGGCGTAACTAATGAAAATTCACAGGAAAAAGGATTAAAAATTGCATTTCTAAATAGTAACTTTGATTAGTTTATTAGATTACAAAATGTGCAACACATTTATTTAACACATGAGTGAAAGGGATGGAATTATTTTAAGGGTTGCAAAAATCCAGGATTCAGCTCAAGCCCTGTACTTCTTCAAGTACTTGCAAATGGCCAAATCTAAAGGGTTTGTATTTGGTTTGGTGGAATGCTTAAGGAAGGGTTGCCACCATTTCTGAGGCTGGAAAATGGGCAGGGGGCGGGGGGGATGACAGAAGAGGCAGAGCAGGATTGGTGATGTCGGGGGTGGGACGGTGGCATCAGGGGCGGGACAGATGATGTGACAATCAACGATTGGCTGGTCACCATGTCATTATTTTCAATGTCCTATCCGGATTTCCTAATTTGGAAGGTTTCACCCGGAAAGCCCTTCCAAATACCAGGTGGCAACCCTACTTTAAGGGCAGAAAAATGCAAAATATTTCTGTAAGTTAAATGCAATATTAAAATGAAAGAATGTAAGAATATGTTGAAGAAACACATGAAGTAGGAATACAGGTATGGGGACCTATTATCCAGAATGCTCGGGACCTGGGGTTTTCCAGATAATGAATCTTTCTGTAATTTGGATTTTAATATTATAAGTCTAATAGAAAATTATATGAACATTAAATAAACCCAATAGGCTGATTTTACTTTCAGTAAGGATTCATTATATTTTAGCTACTGTTTTATTATAACAGAGATAAAAGAGATAATTAAAAAAAAACCTGGATTATTTGATTATAATGTAGTCTATGGGAGATGGCCTTTCTGTTATTCGGAGCTTTCTGGATAACGGGTTTCCGGATTACGGATCCTATACCTGTACCTGCAATTTCTTCCTCAAATGTTGTGCTCTGATAGATTCTCTCTTTGATTTATGACAATGTGATCGCTAAATCGTATTAGGGTAGTTGTGCTGCCATAAGTGGAAGTCTTTTAAAACAATCTTTGATGACAGCCAAATCTTTAAATTGAAAACTCTGAGTATGTGACCTCTGAATGGGTTCTTAGAGGTGCTTATGAACAGGACAGTTACTGATTGGCAAGGTTGGAAGGAGGACATGGACATATTATAAAGGAAGGAGGGAAAGACCAATTGGGTATATTATCAGACCATAGAAAGGAGAATGAGTAGACAGGTGTCTTTATGTTTGGTTGTGTCAGTTCATTGTAGAGTATTTGAGTATAGTGATGGGCGAATTTATTAGCCAGGGGCGAATTCGTGTCAAATTCCCGCGAAACGCCAGCAAAAATTCGCCAGCGGAAATTCGCCAAAAAAAGTGTCGCGCGTCATTTTTGACGCGACGCGTAGAAAACGACGCAACGCGCGCCGAAAATGATGCGGCGCGCGTCGGAAACGACGCGACGCGTGTCAAAAAACGACGCCCGACTCGTTTCGCTATTTTTTTTGCTGGAAATTCGCAAATTTTTCCGCGAAACGGGTGAGATTCGCCCATCACTATTTGAGTAATGTGTGTTCTATGGTTATGGTTTGTGGATGAGACTACCTCTACACCAACGTTTTTTGCTTTAGCTAATGAGCTCAGGATGACTTTTTAACCTAGTCCTCTCTTGTTAATCAATATGCTCAGACTGTAATGGTAACTGACTGCACCATGGGCAATACCAATGCACCCTCCAATGCTTGTTTAATTGGCCACCGTGAGCACCTGGTGGCTCAGCTTTTTTAAGTCTATTTTTAGAAGTCTATTTAATTTTACACAGCATTAATGGTGATTGGTTATATTTTCTCATATTAGAAATTAAGATTTAATTTATTTTATATATGTATGTATATTTATATATTGTTTTGCATCATACAGATCTCTTACATCCCAATGGTTATATCACACGTGACATTTTTTCCTCCAGTGGATTTACACCCCAAACTACCCCTTTCCCCTCACATAGTTACATAGTTAAATTGGGTTGAAAAAGACAAAGTCCATCAAGTTCAGTCCCTCCAAATTAAAACCCAGAATATACCCCCCACACAAACCTTATATGCCCATAGCTATACTAACTGTAGAGTTTAGTATCAAAATAGTCTTTCATATTATGTCTGTCCAATCATCCAAGCCCCTCTTTAAAGCATCAACAGAATCAGCATCACAACATCACCCGGCAGTGCATTCCACAACCTCACCGTCCTCACTGTGAAGAACCACCTACACTGCTTCAAATGAAAGTCCTTTTCTTCTAGTCTGAAGGGGTGGCCTCTGGTGATCCTCTTTATGGGTAAAAAGGTCCCCTGATATTTGTCTATAATGTCCTCTAATGTATTTGTAAAGTGTAATCATGTCATGGACAGAACTAGGGATGCACTGAATCCTTCTGCCTGGCCGAACCGAATCCAAATCCTAATTTGCATATGCAAATTAGGGCCAGGGAGCTAAATCGCGTGACTTTTTGGCACAAAACAACGAAGTAAAAAATGTTTTCCCCTTCCCACCCATAATTTGCATATGCAAATTAGGGTTCGGATTCGGTTCGGTATTTGGCCAAATCTTTCGGGAAGGATTCGGGGTTCGGCCGAATCCAAAATAGTGGATTCGGTGCATCCCTAGACAGAACCCTATTTGCTTTAGTAGCTACAGAATGACACTGCCCAGAATTAGAAACTTGTTATCTATAAAAACCCCCAAGATCCTTTTCACTTAAGGAAACTCCCAGCACACTGCCATTTAGTGCAAAACTTGCATTTATATTATTTTTATAATTGCTGCCCAGTTTCCCAACTTAGACAAATCACTGTGCAAAGTGGCAGCATCCTGCATGGAACCTATAGTTCTGCACAATTTAGTATCATCTGCAAAAATAGAAACCGTACTTTCAATGCCCACATCCAGGTCATTAATAAACAAGTTGAAAAGCAAGGGACCCAGTATAGAGCCCTGCGGTACCCCACTAACAACACTGGTCCAATTAGAAAATGTTCCATTTACCACCACTCTTTGTAGTCTATCTTTTAGCCAGTTCTCAAATACTCAAATATCCAGGTACAAATACTATGTTCCAGGCCAACATTCCTTAGTTTAACCAGTAACCAGGGCCGCTCCAGCCATGAGGCAAGGTGAGAACCTTGCCTCAGGTGGCATGGAGCAACCAGTTACAAGGGGAGGCAAAAAGCCACCTCTTGTTACTTTAAGAGCCGAATTTCCGGGTTTAACCTGGAAATTTTGCTCAGCTAGTGCAGAGAGCGCAATTGCGATCAATGCACTAGCTACACTGCCCCCCTTTTGACCCACTCTGACGCTGATTTTTAAGTGTGGAGCGGGAAGGGGGGTGGCATTGGGGCTGCTGCCTCAGGTGGTGGCAGCCCCAGAAATGCTGCTGCCTGTAACCTTCTGTGTGGCACTGTATCAAATGCTTTAGCGAAGTATAAGTAAATCACATCCACAGCCATCCCAGAATCGAGGTCCCTGCTTACCTTCACATGATATTAGACTAATCGTTACATTATACTTAGCCCTCCCTAGGAAACAGAGAAGTACATGTAAATAAACAGATAAAGTTTTCTGTGTCTTGTAAGGCAAATTGATTATGTAGCAAACCATGGCATCTGAAACCCACGTTTTACATCACTACACCATTTAGAGCCTAAGGGTGATGTCACATGAATTGTTTGTCATTTGAGGGAAATCACCTAAAATTCAAACTTTGTCTTGCTGGAAATAAAACACATAACAGAGCACGGGACCGAGGAGTTGCCGTATCCTGGAAAAGCAATTACAAGATCTTGACAAGATGGTATGACACCCCCACTAAACTGAGCTAAATTTTCCCTGGCATCTCAGATAGATGTTGGCGTTGCAAACTCAGTCACTCAGTCAAACTCAACACCCGCAGCGATACTGCTCCACCATAATACCACATCGACACATTGTTATAATAAATCACAATACGCTTTAAATGCGGCAAAAACCCTAATTCCAAGCAAATGGAAATCTACCATAGTGCCAACTTTATCCGAGTGCCAACTTTATTCGAGGAGTTACAGGCCGAAATCCAGACAGCAATAAGGAAACATTGGATCACTTGGGCACCATGGACTCAATACATAGATGAGGTTGCACAGCTCTGCCAGACTTAGACAGGGAAAATATGTCTGATAATTAGACTACCTGCTGATATTTGTCTGTGAATATAATGCTAAGCAATACTACAGTATGTCATGTAACTACAATGTAGTAATATTACTATTCCTTTTCACACGATATAAGTTCAGAACGTAATATTTAAGCCTGGAAGTTTACCCTCTTCTCCCCCCTCCCTCTTCTCTTTTTTTTCCTTTTTCTCTCTCCCCATAAAACAGTTATAAACTTGGTACAGCATATACATATATGATATCAGAGACTGTGCACTGGTGAGTAATACATAAGGGGACTGAACTGATCCACAAGTTAACCTGAATTCAGGGCTTTATGTTGACGAACAAGGAATTAAGATCATGTATACAAGGCATGATAGTGATACTAGACGTGTGTAATATTTCTGAAAAAATTTACAATCCTGGCAAAAACCATGTACCTATGTTTGAAATGAACAAAAAAATAAATAAAAAAAACACCTAACAGAATAACAAGAGAAATGGTACAGATTGTGCTTGAAGATTTCTATCTAACACCAGAACTTGCTGACCTTTTTAATATAATATTGAACAAGATAGTTTGAATCAGTGATATTGTCGGCCAGCCCTACAAGCTAATGGTGGGCCGTGTTTTTTCCCTCCCTCGTAGAGAGACAGATTAATCTTTCTCTAGAGTCGACGAGAGAATCTAATTCACTTAGTAGTAATGTAAAATGGCTTTTGTAATCTATCACCTACTGAATAGCAGCTTTTCTACCTAAGATACCGTAGATAGGTGTTGCCCTGCGATGATCCCAAATGAGCCACAAAGAGACGATCAGTATACCAGGTTCCAAGAAAAATGTAATAAACCTTAGATATTTTATTGAAACCCTTTTCAGAATAATATGATTTGATGGAGCCTATTTTTTTTTCCAGAATTGGAAAATGGTATTCAGCTGGGAATTGGTATCTTCAGTCTGTCATCTCTTGCTCTTGCTTGTCGTTATGGTTAAATGTATGTGACGACGATCAAGCACTGAATAATCTATCTTTTAGGTTATTTGCATTGTAATCAGATAGACTGAGAGATTGGCTGGGCATAGGGAAAAGATACATTACTGAAACACATGGGCCATTTAAGTAAAGGAACAATGTAAAAAACAGGTGCTTCAACAATGGCTGAAGGTTTGCAAAGTGTTATAGCTGCATTGGTTAGAAGAAGGAACCATAATTATAGAGATGTTTGTTTACAAGAAACAGTAGCTAACATGATATTAGCATAATATGCCTTCAACAAGAATTAAATGAGAGAACTTCTATCTGTGGAGCTGGTGAGCAACTCTTACTTGACTGTAAATGTATTGAAAACAAGCAGCGGTGTAATTAAATGGTTCAAGGTTAAACAAACAGGGACCACTTACTGATCCAAAGAAAAATCCTCTGTGCTGCTACGTGACACTGCCCCCAAAGCTTGATTAATCCAAGCAAAATATCTTTATCCAAGGAGCACCAGCCATATTAAAAGCATTCTTTTATTGAAAAATGTTAAAAATATTGAAGCACACCATGGTTAACACGCTTGGCACACATAGGGGGAGATTCATCAAAGAGTGAAGTTCCGCCACTAGAGGGAAATTACACAGCTCTCAATTCATTGCTATGGGATTTTGCAAGGAGTATTCATCAATGGGTGAAGTGAAAGATGAAAATCCCATAGAAATTAATTGAGAGCTGTGGAATTTCCCTCTAGTGGCGGAACTTCACTCTTTGATGAATCTCCCCCTTAGTGGTCACAGCCACTTTTTCAAAAGCCGTTTGAAAAAGTGGCTGTGACCACGAAACACGTCAAGCGTGTTAACCATGGTGTGCTTCAACATTTTAAAATTTTTCAATAAAAGAATGCTTTTAATCTGGTTGGTGTTCCGTGGATGAAAATATTTTGAGTGGTGTAATTAAACACAGACCAGTCAGCAGTTTTGCGGTTTATGTGGTGTTTATGGATACTGTGGTTGGGTTGCAGTGCATGCGCCCTTTATTGCCCATAACACAATTAATTATTTGGTTGAATTGTTCAAAGAATCCAAGTGGTGGTAACTTAATCATACAGCCATTATAACATTCCATGAGTTGTCCATGTTCTTAACCAGCAGAAGAGAAAGGATGCACCAAATATCACTAAAATGCTTAAACTCAACTTCTAGTTTTTCTTTATAATGTGTCAGGAGGCTTTATTAATGGAGGGGGGCTTTTCCTGGTTTGGTCCACTCATCCAACTTAAATAGCAGTGTAAATCTCAGTAAAACCACCTTCATCATGGTAAGAAACATTTACTCACCTACAAAGCACACATAGTTGCCTTCTGGTGTTACAGATGACTATAACAGAACAAGCTCATTAGTAAAACTACATTTCTATTTGTTATTCAACACATTTTCTTTAAAGGAACCTTCTCTTAACTAAAACTACACTTTTAAATGGGCTCTTTCAAAATTAAGGCTCTTTCAAAATTAAGAATCTGAAAAACTCTATAACAAACACAGAATTTAGATTTCATATTTTACTCAGACTACTCCACTTTACTTTTCGTTGATAGTTTCAAATTCTGATGTACCGATTTTGTTTGATGGTTACGATTGCTGTTGTTACAGAAATGGGGAAAGATGTTGGCCATTGTAACTGTACAAACTGCTGTCATTCAATTGGTCCCTAAATGTTTTCAAGGGTTTAAGACTAATGGACCATGGTGGACAATACATGTCATCACCCTTGCTGCCTGCCATTAACTTGGAAGATAGCTCAAGGTCACACAATGGGCTTTTTCTTCTGTCAGTGAAAATACACTGGAGGAAAAAACCCCTAGTGTGTCAAGAACCTTAGTGTCATACTGTGCAGAACCTGACACAATGGATACTCTATATCTGCCTAATCACAGCACTTTTGGAAACACTGAATATAATTAGGCTGCACTCTTTCCAGGTGTCCCAGTGGTCACCTCCACTGTCTGATTTTGGCTATACTGTTCATGGTCCAGAACAGCAGAAGGGATAATAGGATTCTGGGAAAGATGTCACATGGTGCTCAAAAGAATAATAGGAGGCTTCAAAGTTGTTATTATGTATTTTTAGCACCAACATATTTTGCACAGCTGTGAGTTAGTAAACATATTCACTAACTATAATTATATAATCTCTCTAATGCTTTATTCACCAGTAGGTCTTTCAGCTGACACGAGGTCACCAATTCCAATTAGAAGAAAAGAGGTTCCACCTAAATATTCGGAAGGGTTTTTTTTACAGTGAGAGTTGTGAGTTGTTGAATCAGTTGCACAGGCTGATACATTAGATAGCTTAAAGAAGGGGTTGGATGGCTTTTTAGCAAGTGAGGGAATACAGGGTTATGGAAGATAGCTCATTATACAAGTTGATCCAGGTACAAGTCAGCTTGCCATCTTGGGCCAGGAAGGAATTTTTTCCTCCTCTGAGGCAAATTGGAGAAGCTTACAATGTTACTATGTTATTGGCTGGTGTCTAACAAATTACCCCTCCCAGTGAATAACACTTAACTTGTCCTTTAAACCTTCCCTCAGAACCTCAGAGGCAATGCTTCTTCTTAAAAGTAATTTGCATGTTTTCCATGTGCTTCCAAATAACAATTTCATAAAGCTCTACTTATATTTATTTTCTTACCATCAGCCGACGATACAGCAAAGTGTTACTTTTTCCATTGAAATGGCTGGGAAAATTATGGCATAATGTTAAAATAAACTGTAATTTCAGGAGTGTTGAATAAGCATTAATTAAAATGACACTGTGGGTTTTAACACCTCAAGAGTTCTCAGCTGTACTCTGTATAGGAGTCGAACCAATTATATCAAATTATTCATTTTCAGTAATCATTTCAATTTCAGTACCTTACCAGTGAAAATTGCTTTTAACGACTGCAAATGCAATGCTTTTTAGTTGAAAGAGGGGAAAAAAAGTCATGCTTATAATACTGTCATAGAAGCAAATAACAGATAGTTACATTTCCATAGTCTTAGGTAATATTTACTTCTTTTGTGACTTCTTCTTGTCTTACAGATAAATTGCAGAGGAGTATCTAGTGAAAACCATTTGATGTAAAAAATGTTTTCTAGATTCTTTCAAGGCTAAAACGTCATTACATTTATAAACCTCCTGCCACCTGCATTGGTGGAAGAAGATTCAGAGGAGGCAGATGTACAACTCTTAACATACACAGTTATTTTAAACAATAGAATGTCAGGGTTTCTTGAACATCAGAGGAGTAGTGGTATTTCTTAGTGTTACTCACACACCAAAGGTACTTGCTTTCAAGGTTTGAGGTTATCTCCAGGGTTCTCAGAGATTTCCTAATCACTTGAGACCCTAGACTGGTAAGTACCATCTGTGGATTTATTTCCACACTAGCACACAAACTGCTCATTCTATCTACCCTACCTAATACATACCATCTAGGAGTGTGACAGATGCGACTATCCACTGTCTACACCTCATTCACAGGGTCTCTTCCCTGAATTTTGCTCATGTAGTGCACAAAGGTTTTATTGGTAGTGATGGGCGAATCTCCCCAGTTTCGATTCGCTGAACGAGTTGCGGCATGCTTTTGACGCGTCGCGTCGTTTTCGGCACGTCGCGTCAAAAAACTACGCGCAACTCGTTTTTTGGGTGAATTTTCGCCAGGTGAAATTTCGCTGGCATTTCGCAAATTTATTCGCCAGCGGCGAATAGTGGGAATTCGCCGCGAATTCGCCCCTGGCGAATAAATTTGCCCATCACTATTTATTGGCCCTTATGCTCCAGGCACCCCAGCACATCTATCCCCAGCACCAGGTGGAATCCAAAGAAGATGGAACATGTGAGCCTTCCCCTAAATAACAATCAACAGGGACAATTCCTCACTTCCCCATGGCCTATCAAAATAAATACCACACATGAAGAAACTTAGCTCCTGCACAGGGAAAGTAAAATGATTTAATAAAATATGGAATGCTTGAATGGTTTACAGAAGCATACAAACCCCTTGACTAACAAAGCCTCAAGGAACACCCCACTTGGACTAAATAGATTTCCATCCTATTTATACCTTGAAACAAATTACCAAGTTTTGTTAGCATACTTACATTTAGTTTTGGTTTTTCTTCCCCCCCACTCCCTTTTTCCCCCCAACCCCACCATCTTATCCCTCACTTTAGAGAAAAGTATAAATGGTCAAGTATTGACCACAAGGTTTTGAATTTAATATGTATCACAGGAATAAGAGGGTAATTTGAGAATTTGAATGCCTAAGTGGACTGGGAAATGTCCAGTGCCGCATATTCCTGTAAAAACATTGTTAATCTCCTGAAAATAAAAAGATTAATAAAAAATAAATAAATACCATGCAAAGGGAATAGGTTATAGCTACTTCCTGAGCCAGTAGCGAAATTAACTTCTTGAGTCTCTTACACTATATATATTCTCTATTCACTATTTTTTTTTCAAGTCTGCTCTGTCCTATTGCAGAGAGTGTGGCATACTTATTCAGAAATGGAAATATTCAAAAAAGAGATCACCCCAAACCTGTTCTTGAAACATGCAGAAGAAATGCCCTTGTGTAAGGACCTAGAGTATTCAGTCTAAGGAAATATTCATATGCAGAACAGTCATTAAATTAACAAACAAAAGACCTTTATAAGCAAAGGGCTGGAATATTCATATGATCATATAGTGATAAAAACAAGAAACTCATTATCTTAAGATACCCATGTACCTGATCAAAGGTGCTCCATTGTAAGTAACGGTTATTGCCTAATTAGCATTTTAGAAATTTGCTCCCAATAATAAAGCAGGTTATATTTTTTGTTTATGGTAATGATGCGCTATTCCTGACTGCACTAAATGGGGATTTGTTTTCTATGATGCACTGGGTTAATTACAATGCAAAATCATTCTTTTTTTCTCCATCTCCTATTTTGAAGGCATTGATATAAATATACATACTGCGTGGTTACATTTTCTCTGCTTCATCTTTCAATGGATATTGATGTCAACATTTATTTGTGCTTCAAACAATGTCTGGATGTGTTTGAAAGTAGTTTTAGGAAAATTGTTGTAGTAATTGTAATGAATACATCCGAAAGTGCAGAGTGCTTCTACTTTCTTTTTGTCCACTTGTTGTCCTGCCTTACTTTATGGCAAATATACAGCTCAGAACAAGCACCTCATTAGACAAATAGCAGGACCTAATACCCTGTATTTGAAAGGCTTATTTTCAATGGCTGGCCTCATGTCTAGAGATTTTTATCCAACTTAGCCTCCAACACACTGGGTCAAATCAATATAATTAAACTGTTTTCCCCTCCAGGTCAATGACTGGATTAAAATGGGGGCCTACAGAGAACTGTCAGAAGATGATTGCATCTTTGTGCCAATTTGTTTATCATCCAACTGGATTTTTTAACCTGCCCAACCAATGTCTACATGATTTTGTGACCACTGACAATATATCAGGCCATTAGGAAGGTCCATACAGGGGTGAATAAGCTGCCAGCTCAGTCTGCACGGGAACAGCCTTTATTGGTCACTTTTGAGCACTGATAAACCTGAGATAGTAAGACATACTGTATGAAAACTCAGCTCAAGAAGATCAAGCACAGCTTCTTTTCTTACAAAATGCAAAAACAAAACCTGACCCTGCAATATGACAGAAATAACCCACCACTCTGAAGCTTATTTTCAAAAAGGGGGTTCATTATATGGCTACAATTTTCTTTTTGTTCTTGCTGTTTTTTATCTACTTGAGTGGTAGCTTTACTGTTTAAATTTGTGGATGTTCCCCACTGAGCTTCCATTTTCTCTCATAGCTAGTGATGAGCGAATTTATTCGCCAGGGGCGAATTCCCATGATTCGCCGCTGGCGAATAAATTGGCGAAACGCCAGGGAAAATTCCCCTGGCAAAAATTCACTGAAAAAAACGAGTCGCGTGTCGTTTTTGACGCGACGTTACGAAGTTGACGCGACGCGCGTCAAAAACGTGCTGCGACTCGTTTCGCGAATTGCTAATTTTTCGGCGAAGGGAAACGGGGTAGATTCGCCCATCACTACTCATAGCCTCATCACCAACATTATTATTATTTATTTCTTAGAGGGGTAGTATGTTGGATGAGCACGTCCATAATTGTCATAGACATTATCGTGTCCCTAATGATCTGTCCAGAAGAAGTGCAATAGGGTTTGATGGCATTTTGTGGGAAATTAAAAGTATGTCGCTGTAAGAGTTCCATTTACAAAGCAATACAGTTGTTTCTTACATAGCAACTGGGGCATATAAAATATATATCCCTAAATGCTGGGAATGTGTGTTATCTGCAC
>CM044432.1:12294289-12312785 GCA_024363595.1 Xenopus borealis | reverse complement strand
ACAGATCACCTGATGAAGGGGTATGCCCCCAAAACGTTGAGACCTGTTTGGCTGAAACTAAACACAGGTGAAAACCCTTGAGCAGATATGTGTGCTGGAGTACTTTGTTCCAGGAGAGTAACTACACACCAGTGCCCACACACAGGCCCACTCACACCTAATTCACCTGGGCTTTCAGCAGGTTCCAATCAAGACTTTTTTTTGGAAAATAAAAGATTTTTTTTCTTGAGTAAGCACATAATAGTTCCCATAAAGTGTTTTTGATGCCTTTAATCAAGCCCTGGTTGTGAGCCCGCACAGGGCAGGCTTTAATAGCACATCACCCTGGCATATGAAGAAGAAACATTTCCTATCAGTGCAAGAATAAAACAGTCTTTAATGTTGCTAAACAATAAGCAACTGTCTCTAGACAATGAGAGTCCTTGAACAAGGCACATGACAATAACATTCTAGAATCTAGACTAATAGTTAACACTTTCTGAACAAATCCCTGGAGAGGAGGAAACCTTGAACAGAGAATAGGAAATCAGATTTTATTCTATTGATCCAGCATTCCTACTGTAAATAACAGCCCCATCTGTACTGGACATGCAGCGACAATAAAGGATTTCCCTGAAGGGCATGTAAACCAAAAAAAGCCTTTGCAGGAGGCAAATAACACTCTTCCTGCTAGTATAAAACCACTTCTATGCCAATTCTTGCATTACCAATTTGTTATATGCCGACCCTGGTTTCTCTAGAGAATGATTAGCAAAATAAATGCCTGTCTATGGAAGTAAAGATAGAAATTAAATTGTCAAAGAAACTTTCATGGAGGCTGTAAAATACAGGAAGGAATACATTTGCAAAATAATGATTGTTACTATGATTACAAAGATGATCAGAGATGGGAAATGTATAAAATATTTTGCAACTTTAAATCACTTATATTTAATGGCAATGACACACAGAGAACTTTCCATCATCTTGCCAGCCCACAAAAGGTTTCCATCTCAGAACCCCTCAGTGACTTCTAATATCCTTCTAATTTAAAGTAGGGGGTACATTATCCCTTATAATACATGAGTGATACTCACAGTTCCCTGTATAACTCAGCCTGCAGCCTTGTGTCTTTATATGGTCACAGAACAACCCCTCAGTGACTTATAATATCCTTATCATTTACAGTAGGGGGGTACATTATCCCTTATAATACATAAGTGATACTCAGAGTTCCTTGTATAACTCAGCCTGCAGCCTTGTGCCTTTATATGGTCACACCCCTCAGTGACTTCTAATATCCTTATCATTTACAGTAGGGGGTACATTATCCCTTATAATACATGAGTGATACTCAGAGTTCCCTGTATAACTCAGCCTGCAGCCTTGTGCCTTTATATGGTCACAGAACAACCCCTCGGTGACTTCTAATATCCTTATCATTTACAGTAGGGGGTACAATATCCCTTATAATACATGAGTGACAGAGTTCCCTGTATAACTAAGCCTTGTGCCTTGTAATGGTTATGTTACTGCTCTGTATCTGTTGAAATCCTTATATTATAATTCTATTATATAATTCTGCAGAGTTCAATTTACCAGGCTAGTTCTACAAGTTTTGTTTCTTCCTTTATGCGCAGGTTACTGATACAATATTATTTTTGATGCTGCTGTCACTGATGCTGTACAGATGTGTAATCATTTTTATTTTCACAAACTTTAACACTAAGTCCTTATGTTTGCTTCTAATTACTGCCCAGAGGACGTCTGAAATATGCACATGTTCTTCCCTTCCTTCCCTTTCTTCCATTCCATTATATTGTGGTGTTTAATATGTTTTTGGATTTCCAGTGAGGATTAGGAAATAAGGAAAAAAATCCTCTGCACTCAGTTCTCATATACGGATTTCCTGTTATCCTAATACACTGATCATCTAGTATACTCAGGACCTAGGGTGACCTGGATAAGGTTTTTTTTCTATATATATAGTTGCTTTCAGTTAGTTCAGTTCACATGCCAAAAGATGAGGAAGATCAATGAAATCCTGGGAATTAGGGTTTTGACAACATCTGTACATCATCTGTTTTTTCATTCTTAATATTAAGCAGTATTAATTAAAAGGTTCTTTAAGTGGTCACATTTAGGACTGAAGGTGCTACTGTATTCAAAGCAGTATATAGGATTCCACATGGACATGTCTGGGCCCATCACTGGCAGAAGTTCACCACCTCGACCATGGAGGACATCACCTGTGTCACCCACCAAAAACCAATCCGTGTGCCCTGTAGATGTGGGTGGGTCCATTATAGCTATGGCTGGGACTTCTGAGAGTGTCCCACCAGCAAAATTCCAAATGGACCATGGATAATCTCCCTCAAAATCTGAGATTGCAATGAGAAGAGCAAAGGGGAAGAGCAGAAGAATACCACCAAAAAATAAATAAATAATAAACAGCTATAGAACAGATTTATGAGAAAAACTGGTTTCCTCCTAACCTAAGAAGAATCACATGCTGGTTTAGTTGAGGGAAAGGGTGGACCATGTGGTATATTATTACTTCTTCAATATTGTCCTTGAATATATTGCCAAGAAGACATTTGCACAACTGCCCCACTTCTACAACATTAGTTTGAATTCATCGTGAAAATTGAGTCAGATGAAGGATTTAATTAAAAAAAAACATGCTTTGAGTTTAAGTCCCCCAGAAACGTATCCTGTTCAGGGGTTTATATAACCCAAATGAGCATGTTCAGGTTTCTTTAGTAAGTGTGAGCCATGGTTAACATGACTGTGGAAATGAATGGAAATGTGTACAGTATCCACTTACGTTTAATGACCAGAGTGCGAGTTTTAAAACTCATCTGTCCTTGGACAGGCAGCAGTGATTTCTGGGAAGCCATCAATAATGGAAACATCTGGTGTTTGTCCTTACCAGTCTCCAAGTTAAAACCAAATATGTAAAAGATCAGGTTTCGGTTTTCCATTTTATTACTGTGTGTTTTCTCATAATAAACCAAATTGACTCTCGGCAGCCTTAGGTTCAGGGAATCTGACTCTCTTAGAAAGCCACTCACACAAACCTTCATACCACAATGGTCACCTAGAAGCTCCAGTACTTCAAAAAATAATCACAAGATATTCTTTATGCTGGGCTTTTACTATTATCTGATTGAACTGATGGAGTAATACAAAAATGGGAGATTCGTTGGTTGTTGTGCTGAATCATACTGCCAGGGATTCGGTAAAGCTCGTCAAGGGAACACCATTACAGTGATGAAATGTTAAGGATGTGTTTATTTATATATAAGCTTCATTTTGGAGCCCCTCACAAAAGGTGGCCATAGAAGCACCAATAATATTCGGTGACTGTATGGGGTGAGACAAGCCGATCAATATCTGGCTAGAAAATTTTGATTGGGTGGAATTCTATTGTTATTACCTGTACATCTGATGATTCAGCTTTACACATACTGTATGTACTGAAATGAACAATCTTTTTTGGAAATCGTAATGTGTGTGGCCACCTTAAAGCTTGACAGAGGTTATGGACAGAGCCTTGTAATGTTGCCTGTATTGGGCACTTTTGAAGAAAGACATCCTATCACATGTCACCAGAGTTATCTGTTCTTTCTGTGGGGTCATCATGGAGCTCCTGGATCAGCACCGCAGCATAAATGCCCCTAGTCATGCTCTGATTGTCAGGGGGCCTATCGGCTCCCAAAGGGAGTAGTCAGGACCAAGGAGGAAGTTTAAGGGTTAAAGTCCATGTGTGGTACAATATAGGATTAGGTGAATTTGTAAACAAAGTCCAGGCAAAAGTCCAAAAGGCAGGCA
The DNA here is from genome assembly GCA_024363595.1 of Xenopus borealis. Taxonomy (NCBI): domain Eukaryota; kingdom Metazoa; phylum Chordata; class Amphibia; order Anura; family Pipidae; genus Xenopus; species Xenopus borealis. The sequence continues at coordinate 12,308,972 of CM044432.1, read as the reverse complement.
GAATAATATAAAAGTCGAGGTTCAGATAGGGTCAAAAGTCCAGGAATCAATATGTTAAGGATTAACAAACACCCAGGAATGTTCCCAACAAATCATTCAATCCAGTATTGAACCCATGACCTGGAAGTCCTTAAGTATTCAAAATTGTTGCCGGGCGCTGACATCATTGCAACAGCGTCGGCCAACGTGGGTCATGGGTGCCACCATCTTGGATGCGGCGCTGAAGAGGAGCTGATTGCCATTGGGCACTCCTGACACTGATAAACTTCAGTCACTCTTTAAAGCTGTACTGCAAGTTGGAGAGATAGCAGCCTAACAACAGAACAATGGGAAAGTAACCATATAACAGCTCCCTAACACAAGATAACAGCTCCCTGGTATATCTAAGAACAACACTCAATAGTAAAAGCCAAGTTCCACTGAGACTGATTCAGTTACATTAAGTAGGAAAAATAGCAACCTTCCGAAAGTAGTTCCATCCTAAAGTGCTGGCACAAGTCACGCGACTGGGGGCAGCTGGGAAACTGACAATATGTCTATCCCCATGTCAGATTTCAAAATAAAAGAATTCTTTTAAGAACTGGCTTTCAGTGCAGAAGTCTGCTGGAAAAGCACTATTAACTTATGCGTTTTGAGAGAAAATATGTTTACCCATGACAGTATCTATTTCTGTTTTGTCTGTTATATGTAGAATTATGCTTACTATAGTCTTGCCTTAAGGAGTGGAAGTTAAGTTGAATGAGTTATAGGAGCAAAATCATTGTGGCATCAGCCCTGGGCCCTATCCCTACAAATCCCTGGTCAACACCGCCATGCCCTCAGTACAGCTCCACCTCCATCCTTGTTTCATAGCAATGGAAACTCTGGGCCTCCAGAGACATCCTAATTGTAATGTACCACTAATGAGGTAGTTAAATGTAACAACCAGGTTGCTCTTATCAAGTTCCCCCATTATTCAAGGCTGTCAGATACAATACCTCTAAAATGCCAAGGTGTTGCAATAGGTAGTGTTGCTGTCTTTCAGCACCATGGTCATAGGTTTGAGTTTAGCCAGGGCACTATCTGCAAGGGTTTATATGGTCTCCTCATACTTGCCCGAGCTTACTCTGGGTACTCCACTTTCCTCCTACATACCAAAAGCAGTAGATGAACTGACTCCTTATAAAAGTGACCATAGTGTATGTAATAGGTAATAGATTGTAAGCTCCACCAGAGCAGGCACTGATGTGAACGATTTGTAATGTCAAATACTATATGTCAGATTTATATCAATTAATAATAATCATGTTTTTTCTTGATGTGTTGCAGAAATAACCATGTTCTTACCCTAGTTTCAGAAAGGCAGTCCAAAACCCTGTGAGAAAAGTCAATCTCAGATGTATCTGATATCCTGGTACTCACATACTGCATTTAACATTCTCAGTTCTGGAAATTTTATTACATATTTAACGGTCAATTCTATATTAGAAACAACATATATATTTAATATATTGTTATATTTTTATTTAAAGTTTCTGTATTCCGTTTTCCCAAGACGGTTGCTAAAAACAGCCGTAATGGGATAACGGAATATACGTCCGTAAGCGATACTGAGTAAGTACTTAATGTATTGAGGCTAAAAATACAATACCCATGGGTGGTAGGAAAATTTAAAAAATCTTCATTTTATATTCAAGTCATGTGGATATAATATTTTTTTTTCATTTTAGTACATTATGGCAGGAGTACTGAGTAGCAAAGCATTGCTGTGTTAATTATATATTCCAGGCGAGTTACAAAAGAATGGGACTGGAAATAATGCAATCGCTGCTGCGCTGTTTGACAATTCAAGCCGAGTTGCACTGAAAATGACTTTGTGGGACTGAGATCTTTTTTTTGGTGTCCTTTCTTTCTTTATTTAATCCTTAGGGGCAGATTTACTAAGGGTGGAATTGAAATTTGACTGGCGGTTATTTGGCGAATATATATTCGCCAAAATTGTATAAAATATTCGCCGGTTTTGAACGTGTTTTTAACTATTGGCCAGAATTGTATGATTGAACAATTCTATGAAAAGTCGCAAAAAAAAAGTTTGAATATTCGCCAAAATCGTACCAATCGACCGTTCGAAACGTTTCGATCGTAAGATTGAAATTCGGCAAAAGACTTAGAAAAAAAAGCCTACGGGGGATTCCCATAGGCTTCTATTGCAATTCGGTAGGTTCAATCTGGCAAAGTAGTATTTATTCGATCTATTTGATGCAACCGAATATTCTATATTCGAAAATCAAAAATACTTAACTTGCATATTCGAATAGTCGCACAATCGAATAGACACTATTCGAGTGAATATTCGAATCCTTCACACGAATTTTGTAAATCTGCTGCTTAGTGTTGAGAAGAACATTGCAAGAACATGGAAATAAAAATGCACGCATCAGTTTTATGGGATTGCACTTTGGAGATTGTTTTGGTTTTTGTTGTCTTGATATTACCAATGCACATGTATTTGTTTCTCTTTAAATATCTCATTTCTCCTTACAAATGGTTAGAAAATGCTTGTTTGTTAGTATAAGTAAGTAAGCATAATTTTGCTGTTCAGTAAGTGCCTACAGAAGTTTAGATTAAAATGAGCATGTATGGTGTCTTAGCTAAAGCATCAGACTGGAGGGCTCCAGTCAACCAGGGCTGTCACATCAGGGGGGCCCACACACACACCTTCTCCATGACACCTGCCCCCTCCCCCAACTTCAGGCCCACAACCCTCCCTACTTCACAGCCCCCTTCGAGCTGCCCAAAACCCTCTCGGTTCACCTCCCCCAACCCTTGCATCGGTTGTGGCAGGGAGAGATCACAGAGCACTGAGTGTCAGGTAGGTGGGAGCAGATCTTGGCCAGCAGGGGCCCAAGTGGACTATAGGCCCACCAGGGCCAATCTGACCCAGCCTTGCCTAATGGAGCTAAACCAGATCAGTGGGCTCCTTTACCATGACAATGCACTCCAAGTTGGGAATAGCATCTGGGGTATCAATTAGCATTATAATGTGGATTTAAATTATTTTTATATAGACCTGCCCTGTGTGTATGTGAACAACAAATGGAAGATAGCTCATAGAACAAGTTGATCCAGGGACTGACCCTATTGCCTTTTTGGAGTCAGGAAGGAAATTTTTTCCCCTCTGGGACAAATTGGAGAGTCTTCAAATAGACTTTTTTTACTTTTTCTTGATCAACTAGCAGTTAGGCAGGTTATATATAGAGTTAAAAGGTTGAACTTGATGGATGTGTGTCTTTTTTCAACTTAACTTACTATGTAACATGGCTCACTAACAAAGCCTGCTAGGCTTTGGTAACACAGGTATAGGATCTATTAACCAGAATGCTTCAGATCTGGAATTTTACAGATAAGGGATCTTTCTATGGCTTTTCCTCCATTTAAATAAACCCAAAATGATTGTTTTGCTTCCTATATGGATTCATGCAGCTTAGCTACCATCAAGTACAAACTAATGGTTTATTATTACAGAGGATAAACGGAAATTCTTTTTAAAAATCAGAACTATCTGTTTAAAATAGAGTGTAAATGAGATGGTCATTTAAATAATGCAACCAAGCTTTATTCGGAACAGAAGGAAGGAACGAGTGGTGCAGAGCCCAACTATAAGGAAGTGCTTTTGACACAAATACCTTTAATGAATGGGATGTTTTTGCACAACTGACTACTGGGAAATCTGCAAGACTTTAACTGCACTAGCAGTCATAAATGAACAATGCAATCTCTTTGTACAAAGAACATTTCTTATATGAGCCATACTATTATTTGTTATGCTTCAGCTACTGAATATCCAAAAGAACTTCATTGGCCAATCTGCTACTACCATTTTGGGAATAGGAAATCCATGAATTCTGGCTCAGAGTTGTTCATGGACATGGGAGCTGGAGAACTGAGGGAATTGTGCAGTGCAATAACAATCATATCCAGATGATCTGGGCCAGATCTAATGACCTCCAAGGAACCAATCGGATGCTTGGTCTGAAAGCAGAGACCAGTACATTCTTATAGATTTATATATATACCAATTAATGAGGGAAGGGAAGTGGAAGTATGGAATACTATTTTGAAAACCTGGGGTGGATATAAATATGAAAATTCAAACTGGATTCTAGGCAGCAAAGAAGAAAAATTGTCAGTATCCATTTGACTGAGCCTTAGAAATCATTTCAAATAATATTCCGCATTGAGTTTATTTAAAAGTGCAAATGATCCACTTCATTTATCTGATATCAAATTGCCCATGAATAAAGATATAGTCTTTGTCCCCGTCCCCCCATATAGAAATACAGAACTCTATGAATACAAATGCTGCGTTCAGTTCCAGGCACAAATGCAGGAGCAAAATTGGTCTTTTCAAAATTAATTGACATTTGGAGGCGCCCAATAGAAAAATCGATTCATTAAATAAAATGCAACATGTGTTGGAATTTTGGGAAACTTTCTTCTGAACTTTTATGCATTCCCAAATACAAAGGCACAAAGCCTCTGATTATTAAGGCAGGTTGATTGATCCAGAACATCTGATCCAAAGCTCAGCAAAGAATGAGTCAGCTGACCTTTTAGTTCCTGTTTCAGCATCTTGTGGCCTCAGTTGTTGCAAGGACAGCAGAATCCCCATTTTACATTTTTTCAGGGGACCAGAAAAAAATGGTGTAAAATGCAGTTAAATGTAAAATCAGGTATATGTATTCTGCATAATATATAGGTGAGATCACAAACAGGCCCAGATTTGTGGAATGGCCACCTAGGCCCGGGCCTAGGGTGGCAGGATTTTAGGGGGTGCCCAGCCACACCCACATTGATTCAGAAACACTGGGGATACGCAGGAGATACAATAGGTTTTAAAATTTCCCATGTGCCAATCCCCATTGCTCTTGTCCTGATGATGAAAATTTGCGAATTAAAGGCAGAGTATGGGGGCGATGAATGGCAGTGGGCATAGGGGCTCCCGCTATGTAAATCTGGCCCTGAGCACAAAACAACATACTGTACATACTGTTTTGGGGGCTGAGTGGTCTCTTCTATCACAATGGTTGCCACTTAATTGCTGATGTAAGGGAGTTTATTTATAAGAAATCCTTTTACTGTTTTTTCTACTGAATTCTAAATGCATGAAAAGAAATGTGCCATACACACAGCAGACAAGTGATTTTAGTCTCTTAAGCTCTTATCATCCAGTAAATGTATATAGATAAAGGTGTGGCATCTTTTATCCAGAAAACTGATATCTAGAAAGTCAACTTGCACAGTCCATTTTATACAAATTATTACATTTTTGAGGCAGGTTCACTAAAAGGGCGAAGTGGTTAACGCAAGTGAATTTTCACCAGAAATCCAATGTGTGGGGATATCACCAATTAACTAACAGGCACAGATGACAATTCTCTAGCGAATGGGACCATCACTAGCATTTATTCTCACCAGGCGACTTTTCACTCGAATGGTCATTGATCCGTAAATTCGGTAAAGTACGGATTTTAATTAACATTAACGTTAATTAACGTATCTTTCACGAGAGTTGACTTTGCCACCTCAGACCAGGCGAACTGCTAAAATAAAGCACGATATTATGTCAGTGTCATAACCTGTCTGCCGTAAATGCATTAAAGTCCTAACATAAAGTTTTTTTGGCTTAACATTTTTCCCCAGACATTTGAGAACATATGGAACATTCATTTTACAGAGGGCTAATGTATAGGGCATAATATTAACTCTTTTGACTTTATTAAGGTTCCCGATATTCGTAATGAAAAGTGGTCACTTCAAGCATTTGAACCATCTCTAATAAAGACGTCCATGCAACTTTAATGTACCCGCCCTCTTCAAATTGACCTAAGAGTAAAATCACTAACGAGTTTTCACTAGGCACTTAATGCTAGCGAAAAATTGTCAGTTTTCTGCACCCAGGATGCAACTTTGCATATTAGTGAATTAGCATAGTGGTAGCAAATTTGTGCCTGGTGAAGTGGTGCGAGGTGTGCGAAGCAGTCGCTGGTGACAATTCGTCCTTTGGTGAATCTGCCCCTTTGTCTCTTTAATAGTAGAACAGTACATTGTACCACTTCTTGATGGTCACTAAACATGGTCGAATCAGGTCAGTGGGAAACCAGTAAAAAACATGGTTGGGCCCTCATGGGTTTTGACCGTCCCAGACCTGCCCCTCATTTGAAACTAGTAACATTAGTGAGGTTGGGTACTGATATTGGGGATCAGGCCTGGCTTCCTTTTGGCAAATAATTCCATAGGATTCATTTGGGTTGGGATCAGGGCTCTGTGAAGGCCAACTATGAACTTCTACTCCCACCGTCACTCTTTATAAATCTTTTGTGCATGGGGCCTTTATTGTCCTGAAAAATGAAAGGACCTTCATCAAATAGTTGGAAGTAGGAAGCAAAGAATTGTAAATCTTTAATTTAGTGATGGCATTGACTCAAAATCTATCTATCTATCTATCTGTCTATCCATCTATCCATCTATCTTTGTTCTCCATTTCTTATTTTACGTAGTCTCTTGATAGTGTGAAAAATATTCTTTCTCTCTTTTTTATGTTCATTCGTTTCCCCTGGTAGTAAGGCTCATTAATACAACCGTATAATTTACTTTTGCATCACAGTATGGAAAAAATTGTATTTTCCCATGGCCTAGGTGAAAACAGCTTGTGCATTTCAGTGATTGCCGAGCTGCCAGTAACCTTAGGAGAAATGATGTAGCTTTTGTTTCAAAATTAATTTTGAGAAATGGCCAAAAAAAAAAATCTTTACTGGCAGAAGAACAGCTCTTCTCCACCAAACTGACGTTGTAATCAGAACAAAAGTATTTCCACTGATTGTCAGGCAGTTGGATATTCCTGTGCAGCAAAAAATTACAGGGATTGAATGAAGAATAGCATTCTCTAATGTTATCTTATAACAGAATTGTTACCCATACTAAAGCAAATCATTTTGCTTAAATCCTTTGCTATGGAAAATCCTTATTGGTCACCATTTGATTATTTTGGTTATTAATCACCATTTAGTGATTAAAGTAACCTACTTCCATTGTGTGATGCTGTGGAATGTGTTGGTGCTTTATAAATACATGCTTATAAACAAAATGGTGACATTGCTCTGGTCTGCTTGTGTGTTTGGTGCTGTAAGTCAGACTTACTAAATGGAAAAAGGAGATAAGAGTTGCCCCTGACATCAACAGGTCTGTTAGTGCCCCCCACCACACACGTTTGTGCAGATATGTCTGGACACACATAGCATACTAATGGATTTGTTGGAAAGTTGGAAGGAAATGTCTTCCAGGAAATAGGCCCTGTGTATCCATATAATTTACATTGGGTGGAAAATGGCCAATCTGCCCAACCAAACTGATCTTTGAACAAGGGGTAGGCAAAATAGGCACTAGGTAAAGTATAAAAGTGCCTAGGATGCAAAAGAAAAGGGGTGCCAGACACTTGCCTTGTCTAACGCCTTTAGTTTTGGGCCTTTCTGCCCCCAACCTCTGCAGCTCTTACATCCATTGCGATGGTTGAGTAATCAGTAATATCAACTACAGAGGTCTTTTTACAAACTACACAGTATCATACCTAAGCATATGCAACATAAATAGGAGGTAGGGATGTCTTGTTTTCTCATTGATGGTTTTCATGTCATTATAAAGTATGTTGTTGATGTCTTTTGCTTTTGCAATATAAAAGAGATTTTCCTCTCAAAGAGAACTACAGCCAGTCAAGAGCAGAAAGAGTCTCATTTTAGAGCAAATACATCCCTGTTAACTGCCTATTTATTGCTATTTACAGGGCTTCTCCCTTTCTAAAATGTCTTTATTTTCCAAGCCATGCTGGAAATGAAGAAAAGCTCAGTTAGAAGGGAGTTAATTTGCCCGGTGGATGATGAGTGAGCTTGTGATTCCAGTTGCACAGCAGCTTGAGCTGGGCAAGGGGCCAATACAATATCCTTGCAAAGCGTTCTCTGCCTTACTGGCTGGCCCCATTGGCTTATTGGCCATTTTTCACCAGGATCATGTTACAGCATGCCCTCTTCTGTAGTTAATGTTTCTGAAAAGTGCTCATAACTTTAATTAAATTGAAAATAAAAGTAAATTAATTTTACATGTTCTGCATTACTGAATATTATAGAAGAGATAAAATTAACTTTAAATCTCCATTTTTCTCTTTGCATTTGTCTTATGGAAAAAATTATAGATCACTACATTGCTATTTTTTTCATCTGTTTCTATGAAGGCTGTACTTGCAGTGTTAGATTTCCCATTGTCTGCTCTTCTGACTGATCACAAGCCACCTCCTTCACCTCTTTCAACTCTACCATTGCTTTGTAATACTTTTACAAGGAGGCCAGGGTGAGGGGTGCCTAGAAGTTATAGGGTTTGGTCATAGTCACACAAATAAGGTCATAATTAGGCCTTTCCATAAAACGGTGGCCCGAAACCTTTTTTACTTATGAGCCACATTTAAATGTAAAAAGAGTTGGGGAGCGATATAAGCATAAGTCCCTGGGCTGTGATTGGCCATTTGGTAGCCGCTATGGGGACTGGCAGTCTACAGGAAGTTCTGTTTGGTAGTACACCTTGTTTTTATGCAGTCAAAACTTGCCTCCAAGCCAGGAATTGAAAAATAAACTCCTGCTATGAGGCCACTGGGAGCAACATACAAAGGGTTGGTGAGTATGATGTTGCCCGTGAGCCATTGTTTGGGGACCACTGCCATAGAAGAAACCAAGCAACTAGTTTTCTAATAGCCCACAGAAAAAGATAACATAATAAACCTTTGCTGTGATACTCCCATATACCAAGGAGAATTCTGCAGGAAAATGTGTTTCTTAAAGTATTAAAACAATGAAAAAAGGAAGTGGAAAGTAATTTTGTGAATAAACTGACTGTACAGTGTCTTTGACAGTTCAATGATATGTATTCAGGGAAGTCTCGATATTAAAAAATAATATTTTCTTTTGGTTAAGAGTAGACTTCACCAAGTTTTTCTTGACTCTGCAATAACATGTTCTCCATTTTGCTCCAGACCGCGTTCTATTCATCTTGTCTGTTTGGCTAATTGCTCTAATATTGCCGGCTATTTTCCAACCCACCACAATGTTATGTGGTCAGAATATGGGAGGGAGTTCACATAGCTGAGCAGGATACATAGTGTGAACATGGGCCCAATAACACAGAACACTCGGTGCTCGAAGCATGTAGTAATGAGGTGTTGCTGAGCATGGCTTGACAGATACAGATAAATATTTGCAACGGAATTGGAATTTTAAATTATCCCTCATATACACTTTAAAATCACAAATCTTAAGCTGTAACCAATGCTTATCATTTTATCATTTAGGTAGAGAGGTCTGCATTATTTACAATGAAACAAGAGCTTCCTGTTCACTCTGCTGAAGATGAAAATGATTTCTTCTCTCGAGTTCTGCTCATGTTGGCATTATCAACATTACAGTTTTCTCTATGGCTGTGTGCTGATTTGGGTATGCAGATTGTACACACACATGTGTATTATAAATTTGTTTATACCTCAAGAAGCAACAAGATGGGAGAAAAGGTTGTGTTCCTCTGCCCTGCACCATTGGGATTTGATACCTGCATTGTTGATCAGGGAAGCAAAGAGCAAACTGCTGGGTTTGAGTCACAGCTATTTGCAAGCCCAAAACTGCAATTTTTGGTTGATGTTTAATGCATTGAAGGGAAAATATTACCTAGCCTGTGTTAGTCCTATGGCTGCTGTCAAGGAGAGCACCATTACATGAAACTTGTTTTTGGTAATAATACTGGAGGCAAAAGATGTCCAACGCTTTTTAAACAGTAACAAATAACCCAAAAAAAGGTACTTCCATTATAGTAGTTCTTAACAGTAATGGTCACTTCACTGGATAATACTTACACGCCAGCATATTAAAACTTACAGTGTGGCCATTTAGAGATTCTTCACTTCCATGGGCTTAACCAATTGAGTCACTACAGTATGGGGTGCGAGGTATCTCAAATAGTTCTGCAGACTGTAGGGGCTCACGTAGAAAGTTTCATGGTATTTCTATAGAAGGAGCTAGTGCTATAACATACTAGTTGTGATGCCTGTGACCCCCGTCTTCCACTGGTCTCATATCCTTAGGTTCCTCTGTGCCAGAAATATAAAAAGGCTGAACTTTGTAATCTTTTATATACTAGGGGTACCATTAACTCCCCTTGTCCAAAAGTTCTCTCACACAGGATATATATACACTGGGTGACTTACAGTAACTATTAACTCAGTCTGAGCCTACATAGATCTACACAGGCATGGAATAAGCAAGAATGCACCTACTTTTATATTTGTATACCTTGGCACTGACTTTATATTTGCATACCTTGGTTTACTATGTTACACTATCAATACACAAGGGTAAGTAATTGCAAGTAACATGACAGCAGCATGTGCTTAGTTTCATCCTGTGCTACCCATGTCTGGGATTTGGAGGTACAGCTGCATCAACCCTTGTGTTACCATCACTCTGTACTCTACATGCACATGATAGCTAGAATGTAGTAGATTGTATTGAACCAAATAATGATATGTTCTTGACAATAGCAGTTATTTTTTATGAAATGTTGTTAGTGGAGAAGGTTCAGTAGCCCAGGCTCCCTCTAACATAGTCTTGCCATGCTGAAGTAAAAATAACTATCTAATTGCCTTAGCATGGAAATGAATGTCCTATTAGAGAGTTTTATTTCAAGGTCATTACAGAAATAACAAGTAAAAAATCCCACTTCTAGCCATTCATCTAGATCGCACTTGTTATAGTAATACAAATTCAATATTACTTTTGGCACAAACAGCACAGATATTTAATTAATGTTGATCCTCATGGAGTATAATCCTGAATATAACTTGAATTATTATGAAGAGCTTTATAGAAGTAAACCTTTTTACATTCCTGAGGTCCATACTGGCCCAGATCATTACTTTTCCTGGGTCTATGTCCCAATTTAACTTGGTGAAATTATATTTGATCTTTCCTTTAGCTATTTGAAATTTTTATCTAGCAGTTGTGTTAAACCAGTGATCCCCAACCAGTAGCTCGTGAGCAACATGTTGCTCCCAAGTCCCTCTGATGTTGCTCTCAGTGGCCTCAAAGCAGGAGCTTATTTTTGAGTTCCTGACTTGGAGGCAAGTTTTGGTTGCATAAAAACCAGGTGCACTGCCAAACAGACCCACCTGTAAGCTGCCAGTACTCATAGGGGCTACCAATAGCCATTCACAACCCTTATTTTGCACCACCAAGGAACATGTTTTATGCTTGTGTAGCTCCCCAACTCGTTTTACATCTGAATGTTGCTCTTGAAAAAGGTTGGGGATCCCTGTGTTAAACTATTGTTAAGAGATATAATAGAGACCCTCTGCCAACACATTTTTAGCTCTCTATTAGTCAATTGTAACTTACTTGCAAATCATGTAGTTAGACCAATTATGCTTTAGGTCATGTCTTATCCCTTCATTAAGCATCAAACTGTCATACATTACTGTCAACTTAATTATATGGAGAGCAATTTAGCAATATTGATGGGATTCATTCTGCAGTTTGATTCAGATTAATTAAAAATTCACAATTCTGATTGATTTGGACTGAATTAAAGTTGGAATGAATGCCACTTGGCTAATAATAAGAACATCAACTACAACAAGAAATTGCACATCAAAGACCACCATGCAAAATAAGGGTTTAGATCAAACGAGGACCTCAAATCGTCCTATGATTCATTCACCATTTTGTTTTGAAAAAATAAATTAATAAATAAAATGATTCATTTCAAAAACATTTCTTTCACAATTTTATTTTATTTGTTTTGATTTTTTTCTTCCAGATCAACTGATTATGGAACTACCTATACAAAATTAAACCTACTGCCGGGGATCACTTCAGTGATAGACAACTTCTACATCTGTCCAATGAACAAGAAAAAGGTAGGACATGCCTTTGCGTCCATCTTGCTGAAGGATATATAAATATATATATGGTGCATTGCTGTGCTAATTTGCCTTATAAGCATTGGTTCCTGAAAGTCATGGATGTGTGGGTTTGGGCAGTGTTCTTGTAATGACCTGCCTGGAGTTGAACCAGGGAACCTGATGTTTCTAAGCTGTTTGTCTTACCATTGCTCTATGTGAGCAGTCAGGTTTTGCCCTGGTTCACTCCTATTGCTATACATGTAACTGCAAGTAAGGCAGGGCTTTGTTCAGCTGTTCTCTATCACACCCATGTGATCAGCATAAGCCATTAGACTGCCTATAAAGACCCCTGCCCTGCACTGAATCATTGCCCAATATAGGTTCTGCTATTGTGAGTTCCTGGGTGTGATTCTGCTTTATTCTAGTGTTTGACCTTCTTGCCTGTGACCTCGACTACGCATCTGTCCTGATTCGGTACTGTATTTTCTGACCCTGGTTATTGACCCGGCCTGTCCCTTGACTACGCTTCTTGTCCTCCATTCCTGTACCACGTGCGGTTCCCTTGCTCGCCCAGAACTCTCCCCCTAGTCCTCTCACATTAAGACCTGGCGGCATCCAATTAGCTGAGGGCTCCTCCCGAAGTGAAAGGCGGCTGTTAAAGGCAGAAGAGTGAGCTGTGACCGGGACCTTGGGGTTTGTTCTGGGTTTTGGGATACCAATCGTTACAGTTCTTTAAACGGGGCTTTTTCAATAGAATTTTTACAAGTTGCTTATGAAGATGTTCTTTCACTGCAAATCAAATTTAGAAGAGGGCCAATTTTGTTTTTCAAGTAATAACAGTGTCAAATATATAGTTGTTCAGTTATCAAAGAGACATTGATTACAGGAATTTATATATTTGGTGCAAAACGAATTAGTTAAGGCAAACCCTTCGACTTAAGGGTCATTTTACATGCTGCACCACAGTGAGCAAAGTGCAGTTTTGAATGCAATCACAATTCTTTTTAACAAACAATGCAGTAAAATGCAACATGTGAGTGTATAAAAATATACAACCATTGCAAAATAACACTTTCCAAATCAATCATTAAAAAACAGCCCCTAAATGAAATTTCTGAAAGTTCTACTTTTCATGAAAAAGAAAGCTAATAAATTATCCCTATATTAAATCTTTCCTAAAAGCTTTTATTTTCTGCAAGAAACTGTCACAGTTTCCTAATAATAACTCAATCATATCTCAGTTTCCTAACAGAAAATGTCACACTGCGAGGATATATTTAGACAAAATGAGTCACATTGGCTAAGAAATGTGAAATAATGGGAAGTTTTCAATAGACTGGAGTAAGGTTTGTGCAGACTGGGTGCTATTGTGGCTGCATACATTGTTCCTTAAAGCCACAATTAATTCTCAAGTCGTTCTGAATTAATTTCATAAACAGTCTGATTTTTTATAAAATCCAGATGAAAAGGTGTGTTTCCATATTTTATCAGCATGCAATCTTGTGCTGTCATCTCAAATAGGGCACGGTTGCCCAGAGGAACAAAGAGAAAAATAGCTTGAAGGACAAGGTAACAATAAGTGCAAACGCTTTTATTTCAGTTAATGTTGGCAGGACAGAGGTGTGTCCAATTAAAATGAAAGGTTGAGATTGGCATGGAAAACCACATCAAAACATGCCAAGTTCTGACTCAGTCATTCATTGCTCTTGTTCAACACAGAGCCTGAAATATGAAGGGAGAACGTACGAACAAAAGAAACTTTTGTTATTGTTAATATTAGTGCTGCAGATACCAGAGAGTGATATCTGTGTGCTTACATCAAGTCTGGACAAGAAGCCATCCTTTTCCCTTAATGTCTTAGATATTGTCTCTTCATTAATTTTTTGGGGCTTGATGGAATGAAATGGAGCTTTATTCTAAAAAGTGCAGTTGGGGATCTTCACTTTTCCCCAAACTTTCTTTCTTTGTACTTTTTATAATAACTCATATAAAATATTCAGTTAACCACTCAGTGATTAGGCATATACACACAGCACCAACACCAGTCAGCATATATCCAAACAAGTGATCAATGAGAAGAGAGCAGCATTAAAAATAGACACTCCCAGCTTTTAGGCCTTTTCCTAAATGGAACCCAAGGGCACCTGTCTAGTCCCTCAGTCTGTATATTTAGTTCCCTACTCCTGGGCAATAGCACCTGGCATCCTAGTCCCACACCTGATGGAGCTTTAGCCTGCTCAGATAAAAAGCCTTCATCTACTGATCACTCCTAGAGTGACTTATTAAAGAGTATTGTCTGCCACTTACTAGAACTGACCTATCTATATTCCACCAAACTCTTCCTGCTTGCTTAGGCAAGGGCTCTAACTAACTTTGGCCTCCTAGGGGCCAAACTAGAAAATTGTAAAGGTCATACTTTGACCAAGGAAAAGGAGCTTACTTACCTTCTATGGCTAAGGATACTCTTAGCTGATTAAACTTATGCTGAGCTGGCAAAGCCTTAGGGGGACTATTCCCTTAAAGGGGCAGCTAACTTACCACTAAACCTCTACCTCTACACATATACATCAAGTTATTTATTATTTCATTGCTGTACATACTCATGGATAATTCCAAATGCTATTCTTTTACCTTATGAACATTTGCTGATGGTTTGTATGTTGTCACAAATTTCCATTTCCAACATTTATTCTTGCTGTGATTCATTTTGCTTTA
>CM044432.1:12220267-12240679 GCA_024363595.1 Xenopus borealis | reverse complement strand
CTTTGGAATTTATGGGAAAAGTATATTCTCCACTTGTTTTAAAGCAAACTACTTACTACTTGTTTTATGTCTCACAAATGTGTTTGTTTATTTGAAACACTGTTCTAATTACAACACTTGTTTTATTGATGAAGGACCTCCCTGTGTCACTTTATGCCAGGAATACTAAGAGGAAAACATAATTATGCAATAAATATCACAGATAACCTTTTCCTGTAAGAATACTTTTAGCCCCTGTTTTATTGGGATTATCTAGATTTTGTATTTATAAATTCTAAACAATGCAGCCTTTCCTCGTGGGTTTATGTTTGGGAATCCATTAGCGATTAGAGCGCAGATGGTGCTTCTATTGATGTTCTTCGGTGAATGCCTCCGTACGCGCATATTGCATTTCACCGGATATAATGAAGAGTCTGGTCTGGCTGGATTTGAGAAAAACCCGGCATGATAAATGCAAAGCCACATAGTCCTTGAATGGGTTCCAATACAGATAAAAATAACAAATGGGAGACAACGAGCAGCCCAAACAGCACTTATCTTACTATGTTGGTTGAACTAGGTCTCAAAAGTAGCTAAATACAACAAATAAAAGAATGAGCAGCGGCATCTTGGAGGTTAATAAAATAAGGACTTTCAAGTGACTGCCTGTGGCTTTTGAAGCAATAGGGTACACATTAATTACAGTATCCTATAGAAGCCAATCAGCAAGTATATTATAGTTTTTAACTGCAGTAATTAATAGGGAATAGCTGATTGGTTACTTACTACATTTATGCACTAGCACACATTTATTCCATGTTATTAGTTAATGGGTCTTTTTTTATAGCTGGACCTCCAGGGCTGGAGTTAGGTCTGGTATCACCCTAGGCACTGGACCTTAAAGGAGAATTCAACCCCTTCCATAAAAAAACCCCTACCACCTACCCTACATAGACCCCATCCCTTCTCCCCTCCCAGCCTAGCTGCCCCCCTGGGCAAATGCCCCTAATTTTTTACTTACCCCTCCACACAGATTCTGTCCTCAGGAGTTCACGGGTGCCATCTTCTTTTCTTCGGGCATCTTCGTTGGAATCTGAGCGGAGTTTCGGCTCATGCCCATTTGGAGTCATTTTCCAGTCCCAAACAACTATGCATGCACCAAAACATTATGAAAATTTTCTGAAAATTTTACTGACCTTCGGCTAGTGTGCAGTTGTTTGGGACCAGAAATTTACTCCAACTGCACATGCACTGAAAATGCTGGTCTGATTCTGAAATTTAATGAAGAAAAGAAGATGGTGCTCGTGAACTCCCGAAGACAGAATCTGCATAGAGGGGTAAGTAAACAATTATGGGCATTTGCCCATAACCTGTTTGTCATTCAGACGTGTAAGTTAGGGAGCAGATGAGGATGCAAGTCACAACAGAGCTCCATCCTTATATGTTTTCTCTATAGCAGGTAGAAATGACAAGGCTGGCCTGCACCCCTCTATCTGCCATGAGACCAAAACCAGACACACAAATAATAAGCATTTAAGCACGAATGAGCCCTAAGAGGTGTGTTAACTATGTAACTATGTGTGATCTTGCATTTCTTAATTCTCTGCACCTTTTCATAGCTGACCCCAATTGTCTCTTCAAATAACAGAACAGTTTTTTGGCACTTTTTTGGCTCACCTAATTACGAGTGATGGGTGAATCTGGGGCATTTCCCGTCACCACATTTTTTGCGAATTTCCTGCGAAATGGCGAAGATTTTGTGAAAATAATGAAATTGGAAAGTTCACAAAAAATTTGTGAAATTTGAACAATTTCACTATAAATTCATGAATTTTGAACTATTTCACAATTTTTTTTTAATCTCGAACGATTTCACTATAAATTTGTGAATTTCTATTTCACTATAAATTGGTGAATTTTGAACTATGTCACTAAATTCGTGAAATTCAAACGTTTTCAATCTACATTTGTGAATTTCAAACGATTTCACTATAAATTTGTGAATTTCGAAGAAATCACTATAAATTCGTGAATTTTGAACATTTTCACTATAAATTTGTGATTGCCAATGATTTCACAAAAAAAATTGTGAAAATTGCGGGAATTTGTTGTTAATTCGAGCTAGGCAAATAAATTCGCCCATCACTACTAATTACAGCTTTGAAACTTGGATCCCACTGTTCCCCCCAGAGTCCATAAGCAAATCATTCTCATTTTCTCTCTCTAATAATTAAATTAGTGCTGATGCCCTTAAGTAACATGCCCAGTTGAAGCTTCTCATGTGCTTGGGGTGCACTGGAATAAAAGCTCAAGGCCACAATCTATTTGAAATGTGTTACTTCCATAGTCAACTGGGTCCTGGTAGTTCGCTCTCTATGGCAACAAATAAGATCTGCAGATAATAGTTGAAAGCTTGAAAAAAGTTGACTGATTGTCTTTTCAGGGAAGTAATTTAACAAAGTGGATGACCTAATTGTGTAATTAAGAGATTATTTTCTGCAAAGCTGTCTTGGTTGCTGAAGCACCGAGGCGCGAACTATGGAGTTTTCCTTGGATAGTCACATTTCAGTGAGTAAACATGGTTTTAATTACAGTACACAGCTGTGTTCACCACTACATGAATATTATCAGAGGACTTTGGGTAAGGAAGACATCCAATAACCACTCAGCCAGATTAATTCTTTTCTTTGACTGTAAAATTATTGTTGCCATGTATACCTCATAGACAACCATTACGTTCATCATTAATTATTCATTCCACGTAGGCTGCTTCATGTTGGGAGCCTATAAAGTATGTAAACAAATCAGTCATGCAAATAGCAAAGTACGGAGTCAAGGTTGTTCTTTCTCCATACTCAAGAAGGTTATGATCTCTCCGTGACCTCTCTATGATTGGATATTGCTTAAAGTAAGTATAATGGTTAAATAATTGGTATGTATAGAACTGGTACATAATAGCAAATCTACACAGGCTCAAATCAAGGACATAAACACCTTTCAGGGATTTAGTTGTGCATTAAACCAGGGTCATCAGTCACCTTTCTCAGCATCATAGTTATTTTCTACAGCTAGAACCTGCTCCTAGATCTGAAACTGGAAAACATTAAAAACAGTAGCAACAAATACTTAAAGGGATACTGTTATGGGAATAGATTTTTTTTTAAAAAAAAACATCAGTTAATAGTGCTGCTCCAGTATAATTCTGCACTGAAAGCCATTTCTCAAAAGAGCAAACAGATTTCTTTATATTTAATTTTGAATTCTGACATTGGGCTAGACACAGTATTGTTGGTTTCCCAGCTGCCCCAGTCATGTGACTTGTGCTCGGATAAACTTCAGTCACTCTTTACTGCTGTACTCTAAGTAATATCACCCCCTCCTTACACTCCCCCCAGTAACCTAACTACAGAACAAATGGAAGGTAACCAGATAGCAGTGCCTTAACACAAGATAACAGCTGCCTGGTAGATCTAAGAACAGCACTCAATAGTAAAATCCAGGTCCCACTGAGACACATTCAGTTACATTGAGTAGGAGAGACAACAGCCTGCCAGAAAATAGTTCCATCTTAAAGTGCTGGCTCTTTCTGAAAGCACATGACCAGACAAAATGACCTGAGATGCACCTACACACCAATATTACAACTAAAAAAAATACACTTGCTGGTTCAGGAGTTAAATTTTATATGGCAGTGTAAACAGTGTAATTTAGAAAATAAAACAACACCGTAAAAATCATGACAGAATCAACTTCTGGATTAGTTGTTATGGGGCTGGTCCATCGAGGGGGCTGGAGCCATGGATGTAGACACCTGCATGTCCAACATCTCATTCTCAAACATGGATATTTTTTATAAATGTGATCAACCCTGTGCTGTTTTAACAGTCGCTACTCTTCTGGGAAGTTTTACACTGAATGTAGAGAAGTTGTCACAAGAGCATCAGTAAAGTTGGGCACTGATGTTGGGTAATCATTATAATTACAGTATAGGTTGGGATTACAGTTCTGAGCAGGCCCATCATGTCACTCCCATCCTAGCAAACCCATTCTGTATCATCCTCACTTTGTGATTGTGGTCATTATTGTGCTAAAAAACAGGAAAGAGTCTTCCCTAAACTACTGCCACAGAAATGGGAAGTGCTGCTTTGTCCAAAGTGTCATTGCATGATGCAGTGGTACCATGTTGGCAAAGATGCCTTAGAAAACAATCTCCACAGAAGTTTTTTATGAATCAAACAATTGCTTGCCGTGCTGCATCACCAAAGCATCTCCTTAAGTCCCTAACAGCCGAAGTCCTGAAGGGGCGAAAAGACCCGAATTCACGAAAAGCCCTGAATTGTTGCTGGTGTCAAATGTACTGTTACGCAAATTTATGGAAATTCGTGAAATTTTCGGCAGGACAAAATTGCTCATCACTGGTTTTCACAATATATTGTGACTCATGGGGTGACACACAGGTGTGACATGGGTAGTGATGGGCGAATTTATTCACCTGGCTCGAATTCACTGCGATTTGCCACCAGCGAATAAATTTGTGAAACACCCGAGAAAATTCAGTTTCTTCCACTCGGTGTTCGGTTTTTTTTGGACGCCAGTGCGAATTAACGCCAAAACTCATGAAATTCCCGAAAAATTTGGCAAAGCGAAACGCCCCAGATTCACCCATCACTAGACATGGGTGCAAACTTAGAGTTGCATGTGCTTTAGCCTGCACACCATCAAGCAGCACATAGGCCCAGCATCGAACTGGAGGGACCAAGGTCCACTAGGACACAAAGGCTCCCATCCCCCTCCAGGTTCCCCTGCCCCAACTGTGACCACCCTTGGCGGACACTTGAAACACACTTGGACGATTTTGTTGAAGAAACGCAAGACTTTACATTTCACTCCAAAATCCGGCGAGAGTGTTAACACAGGAACAAACACAAGGGTTCCGAATGTGAAAGAAGTAGACTGCTTGTGATGAGAGGCTGAAATCGGCTTGTGGATTTGAGCATGTTGATTTTGACTGCACCTATTCCAAGCCTTAAGCTGGGAATATTTTCAAATTGCATTTAAAGGGTATGCCTCCAGTATTTTAGGAGTCTCTTGGAAAAAATGCTGAAAATACATTGAGTGGGTCATTTTAGTTTGCACCAAGTCTAGAAACGCTCCAGTCTCCACTCCAATTTACTGATACCCAAAGCATCTAATTGGTTGAAATAGATTATTAAACTTTGTGCATAATTTGCAATTATTATTACTTACCCCTCCATCTTAAACCCTGGTGAATGTGCCATAAATTAACCCACCACAGTCCTAAATGAAAGCAAGTTTGCAGGTTTATTAGTGAATTCCTCTCTCATTAAAGGGATCCTGTCATGGGGAAATTTTTTTTTTAAATGCATCAGTTAATAGTGCTGTTCCAGAAGAATTCTGCACTGAAATCCATTTCTTAAAAGAGCAAACAGATTTTTTTATATTTAATTTTGAAATCTGACATGGGGCTAGACATTTTGTCCATTTCCCAGCTGCCCCAAGTCATGTGACTTGTGCTCTGATAAACTTCAATCACTCTTTACTGCTGTACTGCAAGTTGGAGTGACATCACCCCCTCCCTTTCTCCCCAGCAGCCTAACAAAAGAAAAATGGGAAGGTAACCAGATAACAGTTCCCTAACACAAGATAACAGCTCCCTGGTAGATCTAAGAACAACACTCAATAGTAAAACACATGTCCCACTGCGTACTATTCAGTTACATTGAGAAGGAAAGACAACAGCCTGCCAGAAAGCAGTTCCCTCCTAAAGTGCTGGCACAAGTCACATGACCAGGGGCAGCTGGGAAATTGACAAAATGGCTAGCCTCATGTCAGATTTCAAAACTGAGTATAAAAAAATCTGTTTGCTCTTTTGAGAAATGGATTTCAGTGCAGAAGTTGACTGGAGCAGAACTATTAACTGATGTGTTTTTAAAAAAACTTGTTTACCCATGACAGTTTCCCTTTAATGACCTCATTCCAGACTCTGCTGTTATTGTCTGCGACTTTATCTGTAATGAAATAGAATCTGAAATTGTCAGCTCAATTTTTTCCAAAGATAAAGTTATAATGTCTCCACCACCCACTTATTTTGTCTCAACATTTTGTCAAGGTAGCTTTTTATTTTGACATGGCTGTCACTAGACTCGCAATTCACAAAAGAAGGCAGGGCTTGTGAGAGCATCATTATTTTTAGTGCTTGAGGGTATTTCCTACGAGTAAAAGTCCCATAATACTGATCATGTGTTCAATGGACAAACTGTATAAATGTATACTGTAAATCTAGTCTAAGCCCATACGTGTCTAGCATTGGTGGTCTGTATCTTCAAAAACTTTATTGTGGTAACAAGACAAAACGTGTTTAAGGACAAATATATACCCGTGCTCATTGTGGTCTTGTGTTGGACATTCTGCCTCCTGAATTCTTTGAATTTAATCATATTTTATTTTTTTTTACTTTCTTTTTACTTACTCTCTCTAGAAGGCAGAACAATGTCAGGTTGTTCAGAACAATTGTGAGCATTAGAGACCCTTTGTATAATGCTAAATTAACTCTGTCAGATAGAGGCAGTTACTGGGGTATGAAAGGGACAAAGTGCATTATTATATTAGATTAGAAGAGAAACAGTGAAAACAAAACTATAATTTAAAGAAAAAAATGATTAAAAAGTGGATTTTTTAATGAAAAGACAGAACTAGTGATGGGCGAATAAATCCGGGGGGCATGTATTCGCTGTCAAAGTTTTTGCGAAACTGCGGCAGTAATTTGCCGGTGAAAAATTCTCTGCATCAAAAAATAAAAATTGTTGCGTGTTAAAATTGTTGCACGTATACAAATTGTCGCTCGTCACAATTATTGGGACACTCTTTGACTTTAATGCATTTGGATAAAATAGTTGCACATGTAAAAATTTCCGTACCAAAATTATTTTGTCGCCCATTGACTTCGATGCATTTCACACATTTTTTCAGACAGATTTGCCCATCACTTGGCAGAATTCTATGTTGAAAGAGAGAGACTGACTGTTTGCAAGAGCGATGGGGTTTTTCCCCTACTATGGGTGCCCGATCCAGGGTGATGGGCAGCACTTGATTGACAGATGCCTTTTTTTTAAACCCACCTTAGCTATGTAACAACAAAGCATTTTCGGTACCTATTTAAGTGGATGATATTGAACTTTTTACCCTTATACAAAAAAGAGGGCTCATTTAGAGGCACTAAAATTGGTTGGAAAATTCTGAGCACTTTAAGGCCATTCATTAAATGTTCTTGTGTCCATACATTGTCCTTGCACTCGCACATACTTGTGGAGAACACCAGTGCACAGAACCGGGATAATCCAAACTTAATCAAAATGAAAATTTTGAGATTTATCAAAACCTTTGCCCTGGGAAGAAATAAAAAAATTTTTATTCACTGTTGAGTTAATGTATAAATCAATGGGAGAGGTACAGTGACCCATTTGAAGATGGTAATAGCATTTTTCAAATTTGTTTCGCATTTTTGGGTAGGTAACATTCGTTCCAGTTTTCGATATTCAATTTTTTTTCTTTTTCTTAAATAACTTCCCAGTCATATTTTTTAATATATTAGAATTTGTTAGAGCAAAAAAAATGAATTCATGTGAATTCGAAATTTGACCTTTGATAAATGGCCCTCCCTTTGTTCATATTGGGGAATTGCATGAAATTGCACCAGGCAAACCTTTGCTCATGGGTGCAAGGAATGTAAAAGAAAAACGGCATTTTAGGAAAACAAATGCTGATATAAAACCAGAAAGTGCCCTTTGCATCAAGCAGTGATGTATGAAATGATGCTTTTAATACATCCATTCAAGGCACCTATCATGCAATTTTAAAGTGGACCAGTCAACCAGACAAAAAAAGCTGTAAATCAAAAGTCCTTTGCAAATTAAACATGAAATCCAATTTTTATTTTTTATTAAAGCATTCATAGCTGTTGTAAGCTCATTTAAAAATCTCAGCTGTCAATCAAATATTGTCTGCCCCTCTATGCCAAAGAGGCGGGGCAGAAAATGACTTTCACTTTCCATTCAGCACTTCATAAATGTCACTGCTCACCACATATTTCCCCTTTCTCTTCACCATCTAAGTGTGTAACCAGTGCATGGGGATGGACATCAGGTTCCCCATTCTGGTGCACATACAAGATTCTGAGATATTGCAAGGCTTGTCTTAATAACAGTGTCCACACATTTCTCCTATATGCTTGCTATATTTATGAATTCCCAGACTGAAGGAAACAAGATTCAAATAAATAATACAGGGTTATTAAAGTTCATTTAGGAATTGGAATACTTTTCTTGGGTGATGGGTTCCCTTTAAATGCAACCAATAAGTGTTCACCCTAAAAGAAGGTCAGTTACTTGCCGTTCCCTTGTGAACTATTATTGACTGAAATTAGGGGAATGGCAGATGTGACTGTGTATTCTCGGTAAACAGTGCTCCAGTCAATGATATTGTTTGCCAAATATCAAGTCAATAAATAGCTTGCATATGCTTTGGGTCCATCTGTGCTGATAGGCAGATGGCTGTCTTCCTCTTTAATCTGCTTGTCCCACCCACACTAAATCTTCAGGGTTTACGAGACAGTATAGTGGAATTGCTTCTCCTGCCCTAGATCTTAGTACTGAACAAATGAGTGATGACAATAAGTTCAGTCACCCTAGATTTTACTAAGACACTTTATAATAATGAATAATAATAATGTAGCATTGGCAAGTGTTTGTTTATGATGGTAAAGCAATGCTCAGATGATGCTATGGGTAGTGATGGGCAAATTTATTCGCCAGGGGCGAATTTGCTGCAATTCCTGCGATTCGCCGATGGCGAATAAATTCGGGAATCACCAGCAAAATTTCGCCTGGCGAAAAATTCACCGGAAAAACGAGTCGCGCGACGAAAATGACACGCGCGTATAAAATGACGCAACGCATCAAAGTTGACGCGACGCGCGTCAAAAGCGTCCCGCGCCTCATTTCGCGAATTTTTCGCCGAATCGCGAATTTCTCGGGAAATTCGAGAATTTTTCATCGAAGCGAATCTCGGGAGATTCGCCCATCACTAGCTATGGGGCACATAAGGTACTAAAGACAATAGCAGGTGAGCTGCACTTTGTATCATGTACTATATCTCCATGCATGACACTTTAATCTGGAACAGCCAACCTGCTGACACTAAGGGGAAAATGTACTATTATTCCGCATAATTAGCTCGACCAAATTCGTAATTCGATAAGCATTTGACCATCGTGAAATTTCCTTCGAGAGTCCGAAAAATTCATACACTTCAAACGATCGAACGCTCCGATCGTACGAATGGTATTCGAGCTTCCCATAGGCTTCTATTGCAATTCGGTCGGTTCAATCTGCCGAAGTAGGCAGTCGAGTAACTGTAAAATTTTGATTCCTTCGATCATCGAATTATCGAATATACGATCATTTGATCTATTGATCTATTATATATTTGATGATCGAAGAGGCCAAATTTCACTTTACGAGTTCAGGAAAAATTCGTACGATCATTGTTTGATCGAACTTCGATCTTTTCACATGAAATTCAGAAATTTGCTCCTAGGTAACCTTTTACAGAAAGGGACACTTATATCCTTAGATTTTTCTCATACAATTCTGCTTAGTGCAAGGGAATATTAATCACAAGCATGGAATCATGGTAAAATTCTGTGTTTTGTAACCTGCTAATTTTTTAGAAAACTCCCAAAAAAAAATGTCATGGCCAAAAAACAGCCCATTCAATTCAATGACTGGGAGTTAAGAAATAACTCCCACTGACCTTAAAGGGATTTTTTCAAAACGCATCAGTTAACAGTGCTGCTCCAGCAGACTTCTGCGCTGAAATCTATTTCTCAAAAGAGCAAACCAATTTTTTTATATTTCATTTTGAAATCTGACATGGGGGAAGACATCTTGTCAATTTCCCAGCTGCCCCTTGTCATGTGGGGCAGGGTTTTTTTTTGAAGATCCATCTCAAAATTTTCTGATGCACAAGGCCTAGGTTCCTAGGTGTCCCAGCTTCCATATCTGCTCTCCCTCTCCTCTCCTGCCTTGCTGACCATCTAACTATCAACCTGCCCAGTTGCCACCTTATAATCCCCTGCTTCTTTCCTAACCAATGCCATGTATGGTATATGAGACGGTTATTTAGTTCATCAGTAGGATGCATATGGAACATCAGTTCCAACTGAATTAAGTCTTGGTGACAGGTCATATGTGTTTATGGAATCTTCTAAGACTGATTTAGGGCAGTGGTTCGAGATAATGGTACACAGGTTTATTTTGCATGTCCTCACTCAAATATTCTCTATTAGTGGGATACTAGATACTTGAAAGCACCCTTCTATTCACTTTGACTGTGAATTGTTGGCAAATACATGGTGCATGACACAAGAGATAAGCCCCTATCACTTGGCCAAACACCTGCAATTCAAAGTGAATTGAGACAACATCTTGCAATTGTCTCCTGCCCCAAATGCTCAGTTTGGAACAGGAAACTGGTGATACCTTGCCAGGAGGGAATTTCAGGCCAGGAATTTGTATGTTAATCTTTGTTCCCAGGTGATATTTTGATGCCTACATAGAAAATAAATGAAAGAGTAAAAAGCAAGGAAGAATATGTAAGGAGGTGTTGTACTGTTCCTTAGCCTGAGTTGACTTACTTTAATATTGATGCCAACGAACTGTTCTACTATTCAGGATGCAGATGCTGTTATAGCTTATACTGTATTATTCATTAAAGAGATATTATTCTACAACTCATTAATATATTAGGTGGTTACTTTCTCCGGAGCTCATTAATAACAGTCGTGGTCAGGAGTATCTTTGCATTAAGCCTAAGGAACTTCAAAGAGTGTCAAGTAGTTTTCGAGTTACTCTGAAGTTTGACTGTTTAAAGAATTCAGTTGTTTAGGATTTTGAAATGTATTCTGACACAGATTAAACCATCTTATTCAGGCTAAATTGCACCGTCCTCACCCACAACTCCATCCAACCCAAAGCTCCATAATCTGCAGTAAGATTCTCTATACCAAAGGATTTCAATTTTGCTACAGAGACTGAAGCAAAACATTTTGTACTAGTGCCAAAGGTTGATAACTGTTATTTTGTATCTCACATTTTCAGGTTCAGTGAGAACGAAAAAATGAAAGTAAATTAGACAGTGGCAAGATTATTGAGTGCTTTAGGAATATCATAAACTACAAGAGTGAAGCTCAGTGGCTTTATGGTGTCGACTCAAACACAAAATTATGATTGCTGCGGTTAAAGTCAGATTTATTCCCCCCTTTAGCTGTTCTCCATATTTTCTGGGTTTGTGATGCAGGAGACAAGTAGACCTCTAGGGGTTGGGGTGATATCCACAGCATTAATTCCTGTTTTAAAGCCTTTCATTTATATTGCTACTAATTCACTTCCTGGTAAGAGTTATAGGAGTTTTAAGCAAGGAAAAAAATGGAGTTACTACTCAATTAATTTACTATATATTTCACTCACATTTGGTTTGTACTGTTATAAACAGAATATAACCCTTATATAGTTAGTTGTAATAGACTGTGCTGTTCTCAGATATAACATGGGGGCATATTTATTAATTGTGTTAATTAGATTTTTTTATGTTAATCTCAATATAAAAACGGAGAAATATTTTGATAAAATCGAAATGAAAAATAAATTATTGCAAATGCATTTTCCCCCATCAATAGCCTATTTTATAAAAGTACGAATCTTGAAAAGATTGAATGCACTTTTTTTTTTATAAAACTCAAAAAATAAAGCTAACACCCCTTTTTGAGTCTGGAAAACTTTTTGTTTTAAATTGTAATAAATGTGACTGAATACTAAAAGCAGAAAAGCAGCATTTAGATCAGATAAATAAGATGACCACAGTAGGACCTATTATCCAGAGTGATTGAGACCTGGACTTTTCCAGATAATGGATCTTTCCATAATTTGGATCTTCATGCTTTAAGTCTACTAGAAGATCTTTTAAACATTAATTAAACCCAATAGATTCCTTTTGCTTCTAAAAAGGATTAATTATATCTTAGTTGAGTTCAAGGACAAGACTGTTTTATTACCGAGAAAAACGAGATACTTTTTTAAAATTATGATTATTTGTATAAAATGGAGACTATGGAAGACATCCTTTTCTTATTTGGAGCTTTTTTTATATACAGGTCTAAATAAGATTGCTGATCAATTAAAAATTTGTTGAAGTGGATGTAATATCAACTGCTTAAATGTGTGAATGAAACTTTGTCTGGTTACTAAAACACATTACATTTGTAAAGCTTGGGAGGGAAATGTTGGGTGGCAGTTTAGCACTCAAGACAGAGGGGCTGCTACTATACGTAAAATGCAATTAATTGATTGCCTCTCAGGGATGTTACAAGGTATTCCACTCTCTCTCCAGTGCAAATACTGAGAATGAATGCTACTTTACTTTAAACATTCATTCTAGTTGACATTTCCAGGTTAAAGAGTGTGCCATATAGATTTTCATGTCTTGCAAATCACAAGAATAAAAGCTTTTTACTGTTCATGTTTTTTATACCTGGCATTACCAGTCAACAGAAGTGTGCAGTTTTGACATTAAAAGGACTGTTTTGCCATCCAAAACATTAGTACTAGTGTAGAGTGACTTTTTCCTGAAATGGCGGCATCCATTCCAAGATGGAACTGCATTCAGGCATTGTTTCTCCAACTCATTGTAACTGTAACATCTCCCAAATCTAGAGCTAATTACAAGGTTCCGGTCACGGCCAATTCTTCTGCCTTTGACCTTGAGTAGAGCCCTCCACTACTCAGATGCCCCCTGTTCTTATTGTTGGTAGAACCAGGGAGAGAGTTCTGGGCAAGCACGGGAACCGAACCTTAAGCAGATAGGATATGGGAGCAGTGATCGATGCTTAAACAGTAACACAGTTCAGATAACAGAAGCAAGGTCAGGGTCACAGGCCAGGGTCAAACCAAACAGGAGCGAGGTACAAAATGGGAATCCAAATAGTCAAATACAAGCTGAGGTCATTGCCTGGGTAGAATGGCAAAGTCAAAATGGCAAACAGACACGGGTCAGGAACACGAATCAGACTTAGAAATAGCACCCAGCAGCTTTAGGAATAGGAAGCAGGTGGCAGGTGTCCCCTCTGTAAGCGTGGTGAGTGTTTTGGCCACCCCACTTACCACCAGGTATTCTTACTGTAACTTAAGGAGTCACAGTGGGACTTGAATTTTAGAGTGCTATTTTTATATGAAATAAGGAGCTGTTATCTGGTTACTTTCCCATTGTTCTGTTGTTAGGCAGCTGGGGGAGGGAGATAGGGAGTGGGGATATCACTCCAACTTGCAGTGCAACAGTAAACAGTGACTGAAGTTTATCAGAGCACAACTTGCATAACTAGTGTCACCTGGGAAACTTACAAGTGGTCTATCCCCATGTTGGATTTCAATTAAATATTAAAAAATATGTTAGCTCTTTTGTAAAACTGATTTCAGTGCAGAATTCTGCTGAAGCAGCAGTATTAACTGATGCTTTTTGAAAAAAAAACGTTTTCCCATTACAGAATCCATTTAAGCCTACATTCCAACCACCCTTGCAAGAATCCTATTCTGTATATAATAATTTAAGACTGGATTGATGATGACTTGGTGCTGCTTAATAGTTGTGGCTAGTGATGGGCGAATTTATTCGCTAGGGGTGAATTTGCGGCGAATTCCCACGATCCGCCGCTGGCGAATAAATTCGCAAAATGACAGCAAAAATTCGGCCAAAAAACGAGTCGCGCGTAGTTTTTGACACGACACGTCAAAAACGATGTGCAACTCGTTTTGCAAATTTTTTCGCCAATTAGCGAATTCCGCTGGAAGTTCGCGAATTTTTCGGCGAAGCGAAACAGGTGAGATTCATCCATCACTAGTTGTGGCCATCCTTTAACTGTAACAGATTAAAGTGTTCTAAACACTTGCATGGAACAAATCACTGTACCTGATATGGTATTTGTGTATACTTATAGAATGTGTCAAACGCACAAGCAAAGCCAACAATCCATGCAGTCTCATTAAAGGGAGTTGTAGAGGTACAGGGAAGGAGGAACAGCTGTAGATGGGATGAGATAGAATTAGTATAACAAGTAGAACAGTTCTTGAAGAATATCTGAATAAATGATATAGTAATGTAAAGTCTATAGGAGTCTGGCTTTGTATTTTTCTCTACATATTCCAAGGGTATCACATTAACCTGATTAATACATGCAATTAATACAATGGAAGAAGTGTTCACAATACTGGGCCCTTCACACTATATTTTTTCTTTTCATCTTATGCTCTTATGTTAACTGATGCCTCTAGATTCACTTCTAGTTATTCCTTATTTATATTTTCCCTTGACGTTGGGTCATTGCTTATTTTCTTTCAGTGAAATGTTCAACCCCATTAAGTAAGGTTTATCACCTTTTTACATTATTTGTTTTAGGTTTCTCCTTTATGCTTATACGCTCTCTGGTACTCTACAAAGACACATACAAACCTTGCATAGACAGCAACGCTTACATTTTATTCAGTTGATATTTCCAGGTCTTCTTAATACGCTGTCATTAATGATGTCTCTTGAGAGTGATAGGGTTGCTAGTTTTTGTTGTGCTTGTTTTTTCCTGGTTATCATCAGATACATGTTAATTCAACACTTCTTCATTCATCTATTGTCCATTCTTTTAAGGAGCTTGCACCAAAACCACACATCACTCACCACTCTTGCATGTATTTACATATGCAATCCAAGTATCCTCCAAGTTCAACTGCACACAGTCATCATGATCTGGATGATGAGTTGGAAAGGGCATGGTCGCATGGTTAAAAATCCATCATGTAGTATTTTACCTGTATTTAGGTTTAGCTTCAGTAAAGTGTATATATTCAAATGGAAATATATACTATGTTGTAGTATGATACAATTGACATGCTCTTGTTATAAACCATTGCATATAAGGGATATTCAACCTGAACTCTCATGTCTCTTCTGAAATTGCAACTCCTTTTCCTTGTTCTTCTGGTTCTACCATACTTGATCACTCTACCAATCTCATATTCTGTTTTCATTCAAACTTTGCCATCCACGGTGGTATCATTGTACCTGGACTATTCCAATCATCTGCAGAAAATGTGTAGCACCTTTGCCGGAGTTAAAAGAAAGCTATGCAACTTAAATCTCAATTTCTCCATGCTATACCCTTCTAGACTTAAAATTATTGAGGGCAACAAGGCTCATTTCTTCTCCACACTGGAGGAAGCCCTCGAGTCAATAGACACAAGAACAAGAAGTCCACGGCATTGAGCCATTCCTACCTACAGGGGGACTTCAGTGGTACTACTTTGCACTGAGACAGAGGTGTACAAGGCCCTGCTAGATTCAATTTGAATTTAGTGGGTAAGACCCCCCTGTTATCATAGACAAAGCCTGACCATACAGTATACCTGTGCACAACATGCTGAGACCCACAAACTCCTCAATTCAGACACCCACATAGACGCTATGCAAACTTTTATTGTAAGAGACCACAGAATTTGACCATTCGCCACCTTAAACCTGCCAAATTACATATCATTGTCTCTGACCTACACCATGGGGAGGCCTGTTTATCAAAATTTGCATTTGTGTAATTTTAAAGGTTTTTTACACTTCGAATTTAAAGAAACAGAAATTTTTGATTATTTGTTAAAACACTTGGATATAAAAAAAACTTGATGGAATAAAATTGTGGAGAAAAAACTTGATCTTTTCAAATTTATGAATTTAGAAGCACAAAAAAGCATTTGATTAACCTTAAAAACTCACACTGAAAAAACCCTCTTACATTTTGCGTACTACAACTTCTGTATTAAATTGTCAGTACTTAGAAGCCAACAAGTTTTTATTTAAGTTTCTTGTGCTGAATAAATCTCTAATATTCCAGTTTTTTATAATGCACATTTGCGAGATTTAACTCAAAATAACTTGAATTGGGCCAAAATTTTTAATACAAGTTTCAACACGTGGGCACCACTACTACAGAATATTTAGAAGTATAAAATACACAATTGAAAAATTTAGATAGTACGCTGACTATGTTGAGCAGGAACCCCACTAAGGAGTAACATCCACCTATAATTTATACATTTTTGTAATACTCAAGTTTAATGATAATCAATACTGCATTTCACTATGGTTCAAAGCTTAATGTTTCTCATAAAGAATAAACTTCAAAATTTCTTAAATACAATACACATTTAATGACTTGCTTTGCTTTAATAAAGTCTTCCAGGAGAACGGCAGTCGAGACATCCCAAGCCAAATAAATTGCATTTCAGTAATCAAAGAAATATTGACAGATCTTCCATTTCAAAACACTTGGGAGCATCACAGTCTAGAAAGAGCTGCTTCTAATAAAAACAGAAGAGAACTTCCTTGGCTGTAGAATAAGTTTTATGATCCACCAGATAAGTTCAGGAATGTTTCATTCTATCACTTGATATTGTGTATTGTTTTGTGTTCTCAAGCTGGAGAGGTAGCAGAGCAAGATAAGTAAGTGCAAAAGTAGCAGCGAAATTGGCAGCTGTGAAAGCAGAAGGAAGAAAGTTTTGCTGAGAGTCGTAGTTCTCTCGCCATTCGGACTCATTCTGACAGCTCATCAGATTCATCTCCATTACCTAGTCCTGAACTTTCAGTATCTGTTGATACAATGCAAGAGGAGATCTTGCCAGCTGCTGCAAGCATCCTCCTGAGAAATCACAGAAATGCAAGAGGTCTGTACAAGATAATCAAGCTACAAAAAACAAAGAAACCAAATCATAATCACGGCCCTGTTGACATAATATTTTCTGACAGAAATGTCCATCAGCCATATTCCTCTAGAGCTTAATGGCTCAATATGTAAACCCTGACTGTATTAACCAAATAATCTAGAAATCTTAAAAGTCACATTAGTCTCCCTTACAGCAAAGAGAGTAAATTCCACATCTGCTATAATTTTTTAGCTTTGCTCTGTGGAAATATATTATTATTATTATTATTATTAACATTGCATTTATAAAGCACCAACATATTTGGGGGCGATTTACTAAATTCATGTGAATAGATCGAAGTTCGATCGAATTCGATCAAATTCCGATCGTAGGATTAATTTGATTGGTTGAATATGCAAATTAGGCTTATCGGTTAGCAAACGATCGAATGATCGAATACATTAGAATGATCGAATATTCGTTCATTCGATCATTCGATCATCAAATTTTGGCAAAACCTAAACCTATTCGACTGCCTAATTCGGCAGATAGGACCTACCGAATTGCAATAGAAGCCTATGGGAAGCCTCCCATAGGCTTCTGAGGCTAAGTCCTGATCGAATATAGGATTAGTACGATCGAAGTCTTCGATCATTCGAATTGTAAAAATCATTCGAATGATCAAATAATTAATTCGAATGATCATTATTCGATGGTTATTCGATCATCGAATGATCGACGATCGAATAAAAGGGTAGCCTAAAACTATTCGATTAGCATTCAAAAATCGAATGCTAATCGAATATCGAGGGAAAACGAATATTTTTTGGGGAATAATAGTAACTTTGCCCCATTTGGATCCTCCCAAAAGAACTTACAGTCTTAAAGGATCTTTGTTTTGGATCTTTTTGTATTGGAGTTAGGGAAAATATTGTTATGTTGGTGTCAGTTATGTGAACCATCATCCATTAAAAAATAAGTCAATAGCTATTCAAAAATGACACATCTTGATTTGGAGATGTTGACAACTAATATTGTTGCCAAATAGGGACGAGCAATATATTTTTCCGCATTTGCTGAGTAAAAAAATTCCTATAGACTCAATGGATAGTTCAAAAATTGTTGCACAGTATGAAAAAAATATTGCACAAAAAAATAGAACCAGACCAGTTTTTGAGCTTGTAAGCTCAGTTTTTTTTAGAGGTATTTCAATAATTGTTTATATTTAAAAAAAAATTTAACAATTAAGGTAACATTTTTTTTTTTAATTTGAACGAAAAAAAAACTCCAAAAGTATACAGATTAGAATTTTGATAAATTTTGAATAAGGCCCTAAAACTTCGATATCCCAAACAAATATGCTGATATATATACTGATATAAGGGCTGACACAAAGCTCCACAGTCCTCCTACTACCAATATTTCTGGAGTGACTGTAACCTTTGGATGACTCTACTTTTCTTGCCTGGCACAGTTTTTTAGCAATTTTCACAAATTCATGCAACAATTTGCCATGTATTTTGCTTGGGCTTTTGCCTCTTTATTTTTTATGCTTGAAGAAAACTCCAGTATCATTATTGTGCTTTTATACATATATATCAGTGTATTTGTGGGGTCTGTATAATATATAATGTATATATATAAGTCCATAACAACCCACAAAGTATTTATTTTTCTCACCATTCTGCCAGCCATGCTAACCTCTCAGAATTGAAAGATATATATTAGAAAATGAAGCTTCCCCCCAGCTTTGTTCTGGATGGTTGATATTGTATTTTCTTCAGTTTTAACAAGGGGAATTAGACAGATGTTCTATAAAAATGTGATTCCTGTATTAATAGGTGTATTCAGTTGCCATGGACCCCATTCACAGCAGTTAGCCATGCATCCCGGTGGCTGGTGTGTGTGGTGGTGCCCTTCATGGTTCACCATGGAAACAACAATGAGCGAGCAGGGAGGTTAATTACAGCCGCGTTGGTAAATGAAGTGCAAGGGAATTTTAAGCCATGTCTCTGACTGTGAAAGTTAAATAACAGACACGCTCAGTCAATCATTTCTACTTTTTGTCTAATGATAATTAGTAATCTGAACCAGTGGCATTTACTGTATTTGATCTATTTAGCCTTTCATTCCCTGAGTAATATCAACTGCACAAAACCAAAATAAGAACAAGCCATAAGCATTTGAAGGAAGTAATAACTTGTCTTCATTATTCATATAAATAAATTCTGTATTTAACCCGGGATGGTAGGAAAACCTCTCTCTGCATTTTTCTGCAAATAATTCATTTTAGGATTTTGTTCTAGGAAACTTAAATCCTTCCATGACTTCATAAATAGAAGATATATATATATATATATATATATATATATATATATATATATACAGCCAATATAAAGCCAATTGGATTTGTGTGGTGTTGAATGCGTTGTGACTCAGGATTAATTGAAGAAACTGTGTTATCTAAAGTTATCTTAACTCATTTAATGCATTTAACCTTTTCATTAGCATACCAAAGCACCATTGTTCACAATGATGAATGCTTTAATTAGATCGGATGCTGATGCTGTGGGATAAATGGGATGTCTGGGTTTAGTTATTCTGTGTCTAACACACAATCCAAAGTGGCTTCATCTGTATATATATATATATATATATATATATATATATATATATATACATAATTAAATTTTTCAGTATTTGCTATGTATTATAAGTATTGTATTATAAGTTGTGGCTTTGTGTTATACATGGCCAAATTGGCACTGTGCAACCTTGAGTCTCTCATTTTAGTGGTTTGAAACACTATATGGGGATTGCAGTCTGCTATATTTTTGCATGCAGATGAATTACTGGAGGTCTCTGCCCTGAGAAATGGAGTTTGTATCCTAACTTTGACATCATTCTGCAACCTAGCCAACCAATATTGTGCTCTGCACCTTCGCCACCTTGCTTTCCTTTCCACACGTACTTGTAATGCAGTAAAGTGGAACTGAGCCTTTGGAACACCAGCGAAAACCCATTGGTAACTGGCCTTCATGTGCCCCACCAACTCAGATCTGCTCCCTCAGATGAGGAGGGACGTATGCTCTGTTGCCATCTTACTCATGGCTTGGCAGGCTATGGGGCGATGAAAGATTGGGTGCCAGGAGGAGGGCCCTTTAGTTCACTTGACAACAACAGTCACATTCCTGGTTGGCCCGAACGCACCAGTCCGACCCTGACTGGGCTCCAAAGAAAAATAATTTTAGGGCCACCTAAACTTTGTGATTAAGACATTTTTCATAAACAGAATAAAACTGTTTAGCAGTCAAAGCCCCATTGGTCCCAGGTATCACTTGGGTCTTGCAGCAACTACAGTTTATGCTTCCTATATAAAGTAATGATGCCCTTGGACCAAATGCTTCCTTTATTTATCAGTCCCTTCCAGCTTTGACCATAGTCAACAATGTATAGAGCTTGATGGCTTTTCCACAAGTAACTATTTCTGGAGAAAATAGCAGCTGATGCTCCCCAATGTGGCTGCGGATAAGTACCAGCAGAAGAAGCAGAACCTGTATAGTACTGTAGGGACCCATAAGTAGCATGGCCCTTATGGCTTCATTCCCTTACTAGTACCTTCCCT